>APFE030461696.1:292138-325714 GCA_000404065.3 Pinus taeda | reverse complement strand
CTTGCTCCAAGCTCCTCCTCCTTCTCCTAGCTCCTCCTTCTTCACTCCTCCAAGCTCTCCTCTCTTCTCCTCTTCTTTCCTCTCTTCTCTTCTCCTCTCCTCTCTTCTCTTCTCCAACTCTCATAAACTCAAAGTGAGAAAATGAGAAGAGAATGGGGGCTTTATTCTTTTCTAAACTCACCCTAACCCACCCCTAACCCACCCCCTCATGTTTAGTTAGGTTATTTTTTAAAAAAAATTAAAAAAAAATTAAGTTAAATCGCTGCCCCGCGGGTTGCGCCTGGGTGGCGTGCGGGTGGCGCCTGGGTGGCGTGCGGGTGGCGTGCGCTTCCGGGCAGGTTGCGTGGCGCCACCCCATGCCCGAAGCGCCTCCGGAATCGCGCTTCCGGGGCAACGCCACCTGAAATGGCAGGAATCGCTCAAAAAAGACGGAATCGCGCCACCTAATTTTTGGAAGCGCGCTTCGCCTATCGATTCCGGGACGCTTCGCTTCGAGTCGCGCTTCGGGCTTAGGATCCCGGGGGGGGGGGGGGGCGATTCCTGCAACTATGGTTGGAGGGTCCAAGGGAGGAGATAATGGTATAAGAGAAAGGTGGAGGCCCTAGTTGTTTATGATGGCCATTTCAGAAGGCGATTATTAGATATGGTCAGGAGATAATGACCAACAAAGATGGTGTAGAGGAGGTCATGGGTAAGAGATTTCCAGGCATTATGTTGGAAACACTGGGAAGAGGGTGAATCAATCTCTCTTTTAATTAGTTAACTTTTAATTTAACAGAGCATTAAATATTATTATTATTTCATTAATATAAATTAATATTACATGAACAATAAATAACACCTTTCAACAATGCACAACCATCAAGACGATAGACAACAAATGTTTAGGTGGAAACCCATCTAGGACAAAAGCTATTGAACACTTCTTAATATTTGTCTTCAATCAATATTTTTAGCTCCAACTGAGGGAGGCTCCAACCCGCTGGTTTACAGTCTCCAACCTGTAGGATGCTCCATCAACCTGTTTACCAACTGCAACTGGGAGGACGCTCCAACAACCTGTTTACCAACTGCAATTGGAAGGACGCTCCAACAACGTGTTTAACAACTGCAACCAAAAGGATGCTCTAATGCCCTAGGTTACAGTCACCAACCTGAAGGATGCTTCAACACCTAGTTTACGAGCAGCTACTGGATGGACGTTCTCATGCCTTGCACAAGCTCAAACCTATGCTAGCACCACCCTGCTGCCCTGAAGTGTTCTCAGGCCCCAACTTTAAGGAGACTTCACTCTCTTGTCTTGCACCACCCTGCCACCCTGATCAACTAGCAGACTACGTTTGATCAACTAGCAGACTACGTTTCACAATTTTTAGATTGGATTCACTTGTGCTCTATATCACGGGGTTTGCCGAATTTGAACCTTGAGGTTCGAAATTCGGCGAACCCAAAATATAAAAATTCAAATTCGTTCACGTTCGGCGAACCTGATAGTCAAACCTCAAATTTTAACCTCAACGAATTCGAACCTCAACTAATTTGAATTCGAACCTCAACAAATTCGAACCTGAAGGCGAACCTAAGACAAACCTAAAGACGAACCTGAAGCCAAATTTTAAAATTTAAATTTTTTTTTTTTATACCGTTTGAGGTTGAGTTCGAGTTGCTTTTGTTAGTTGTTTTAAGGTTTATGAGAAAATATATGGGCAGCACATGGTTTTCTCTTGTTTTGCTTACTGCCACTTAGTTTCCCACGGTGGCCACTGGTTTGGCTTTATTTACCATGGTTGTCGATATATTTCCACAAGCCAACTTCAGTTTGAGTGTACTGGTTCTGTTGTGCTCAGTGTTGCCGTTGTGTTGTATTGTATACAATTTCCTCAATTCAATTTCTAGATGCTGCTTGTTGCTGTCGCTTGGAGCGTGAAGTGAATTGTGGTTGTGATTTGTGGCTCGTGGGTGCTCACTGCTACTCATATAGCTTTATTGATTGATTTTGATTTTTTATTATTTTATGTCATATATATATGTGTGTGTGTGTTGAAAAATATGTATAGTCGAACTTAATGTCGAACCTCATATGAACCTCATCGGGAAATTTGAATTCGAATCGAAGTTAATTGTTGTCAAACTTGAATTCGAACCCAAACCGTGTGACATAGCTTGTGCTCCAATACAAGTACAAAACAAACTGTAATACAAAAAACTGTCAATCAATTTTGCTCAATCTGCACATCAAACCCTATTTGCTGAACAACTCATTTCTGCTTAATTTTGATAACAATCTGATCGCTGCACAACTGTCAACAAACAACTCTCCTTCTGCTCAATATCAACTTACATAAACACTTCTGTTTCTGTCCAATCTGCATATCAAACCCTAGCTATCAAGACAATTCTGCCTATGATAAATGCCACGCCTGTTGCAGCTGCTGCAGCACTTTATTATTGACCACTGCCACTCCTGCTGACTCAGTACACCATCAATCACACACTGCTCTGAACAGTAAACCCTATCTCATATGTGATTCTGTCAAACCTTAACTGTAACATGCAGCAAATCATAACAATTTCTGCTTAACATGTAACTTCAATGACAAACCCTAATAGAGTCAATTGTTAGCAACATAAGCAACACTTCTGTCAAAACATATGATAATACAAGGGGGCAATATATAGCTCTGCAATAAATTCACTGTCAAATCCTGCCTCATCAAACAATTCTCCCAACCACGTTATAGGCATTTAGCACTCAGCCATCTCTAACTTCAACAAGCGGCAAACCAACCACAAAAGACAATACTGAATATTGCATTTATGACATGAGGCTCAAGTATGAGCTTATCCCCACAAGATAGTTAAAAGTTTGTCCTAGTGAATCAAAGGTTGAGAGTATATTTGATGGGGAAGATGAGTATGATGGTACAAAATTGAAAATTATGGTTTCTTATTTTGAGTAGTGGTTTTCCCAAGATGGGGGGGGGGGGGGGGGGGGACCATAGGAAGGCTTCCTTAGCATTGATAGACGCCTAGTGGACTTAGAGATTTAAATTAATTTGGGAATTCTAACTGGATGACTATGAGGACAACTTGATGGGGCACCTACGAGGGTTCCAAATTTGTCATAGAGAGGGGTAACTAGGAATTAAAAATTTGAAAGTCATTATGTTTTTGTAAACATGTGGAATAATCGTGTTCCCAATTTTTTTCTTCAACATTTGTATTGACGAGGGTTAAAATTGCATTAGTTTGAAGCTCCAATGGAAGGATGCTTGGAAACGTAGCCGCCCGCACCCAACAACAACACCCCCCCCCCCCCCCCCTCCTCATTTGTTGAGGTTTCTGAGGATGAATATTAGTGAATTTGATCTCTAGATCATCGTCATTAGATGCTCCTCGTCAAGCTGATTGCAATGGTATATTGCATTCCATGAGGGCCTTCATGGTTTAAGAGTTATGTCTGTTTGAAGATGAAGCACCCAATTTGTGGGCAAAAACCCTGAAGGGAGATGATGTGGCATGACATTATAGGTTGGCCTAAAGTACATTAAATGAAGAAAGTAAACTTTAATACAATCTCTCCATGGTCTAAGGTCAAAATCCCATATTTTGGTCAATATCCCCAAATGTTGTTGATGTGGCAACTTATTATTCACTGGCCAAATCATGAAACCAAGAGGGCTTCTTAATAAAAATAAATTAAAATATTTGTGGCTAATAAATCTTGTTGCAGGCATCAAAATTTAAATAAAAACAACATCAACAAGGGGTTTTACTCGAAAAAGATTTTGAATGTTAATTCAAATTAGCTCTCAAATTCATGTCAGCGTCACACCAAAATTCAAATGTTTCCTTCTCTTTTTGGTATTCAGCGAGCCCTCTACGCACTATAAAAGGGCGTCATTTGCTTTCCACAAGGTATATGAACAAAAACACATATCTTTGTGAGGCTCTAAATTCATCCCTGAGGTTTATTGAAGATCAAACGAGAGGGTATTTTGGAAGGTTTTGCGACTATATTTACTTAAGGAATTTGACCCTCTATTAGGGCAACGTTCTATGCACATCTGACTTCTGGATCAACGAAATTTCACTAGGCTTATGGTTTGATTTTTGGGCACAATGGTCATGCTTTTCTTGCAGGTGGAAGGGTTGTAAATTTCGGTCCTCTTAGGGCAACAATTATGTGCAAAGATTTCGTTCTGTAGCTCCTCAGAACTAGCGAAGTAGCATTATCCAAGTTGATCTAATTGTAGAATAGAGATTGAATTGTATCACTACGACAATCCTTGTTCAATGTTAGCACATGTATTTATGCTTATGGTTTGGTTGATTGTCTAAAGTAGACTTCTGTGCACCAATCCAAGACACATATTTAAGTTTGAGGTTTGTCACATCTATGGTAGACTAAGCCTACATCTTCTCTGAAGTGTTCGACCTGTGACAATTCAAGAGCAATTTCTGATGTAGTAGGGTCTTGGATTAAACTTATAATGTGAACAATTCTAGCCTGTCGTGTTTCTTGAAGTCCATATTCTGAGCATGAGGGCCTTATTGCTCCTTTTGTACATCCTCCATAACAACGAAGAAGCTATCTGAGCAGTGGCCTAATCGCAGTCTCTTGAGCACACATATATAGTCAAACTTTGCATCTATTGAAGCTAACCTTGCATTTACTTGTGACATGTGGTTTGAAAATCTAAAGCAGCATTGCCTTGTTGAAGAACAATGTCTCATCTAGTAGCATTAGTTTGCAACATTACAAGATGGTATTCGACCCATTGCATTTTTTACCACATGATACAAAGTCTCTAACACTGAAATTCTTCAGTGTTTTGAAGATCAACACAGAATTAGCAGTGCTAGGTTTGTCCTTGGGCAAAAAGTTTTCATGTGGTTGTGAATAGAGGTTATTAAGGAACTATGGTGTGATTCCCCTTGTAAACATGAGAAGTCTCATATTGATATGTTGATGTTTGTTTGAAGATCATATTCATTGGATCTATATGGTTGGCATGTCTTGATGTTTAGGCCACGTGTTTAAACAACAATTATGATGCAGTTCAGTAATGTAATTGTAAGTTGCTTGGACAAAGGTGAACTTGGTTGATTGTCATTATATACATATGGTTGACCTGTCAGTGGGATATTGATGATACTGCTAAAGGCTTGCATTATAGAAATGAATTTGGATCATTGATCCCTTAGGACAGTTATCAGAGTTTGAAAATTATCCTTTAAACTTTTTGAGACAGGACTTGTTGAAAATAGTAAGAAGAAATGATAAAAATAGAATCCAGAATATTCCAATTTTAATTTGTCCTTGAATTAAAATTCGAATACACCAGCTGCTTGAAAAATAATTAATTAATTCATCTTGAGTTAATTAGTTGGAGAAATTCAAGTTAGAAGTCGTTCTGAAGTCATCCCACAGTTATCCCTTCAAGTAAGGAGATAAGATTGAGTTATATTTGAGTTGTAATTAGTTACCTCAGTTTACTGAGTTAAATCCAGTTAAATTAGTTCCAAATTGTTTGAGGAACTAATTGTGAGTTCAGTTAGTTAATACATGCATGCATCCAACTAGTGTACTCCAGATAACTGAAGTTTCTCTCATCAGTAACTCATGCATGTCTATTCTGAGAAAGACCCAGTTGAGATTAAAGACAGGAACAATGTAGTATCAGTTGCATGTTTTCTCCTATAAAGGAAACTCATGCATGCAAAAGGATTAATGCACAGGAGTATTGCACAATTTTACAGGGTGTGAGATCAGTGTTACACTTGGTAATAGGACGATCACCCAGAGAAATTGCGCAAGGAAATAGGAGGCTTGGAGGTCAGAGGAGAAGGTTTGTGAGAAGCCTTGTTTCTCTGTGAGCATTCAAGAGGATTGTACTGAAAGTTGGCTAGCTGTGAGAGCTAAGGCTTTGTGTAATTCTGAGATATTTCCACCTTGTATGATAATACATATAGTGGGGTTTTTAGCTGAGGCTTTCCCTGAGTATTTTCTGTGTTTCATGTGCTTTGATTCTTCTCTGGTTATATGTGTTTTGCTTGATCTTGCTCAAATATTTTATGCTTCCGCTAATTGATTGTAGAAGTAGATTAAAGTATTTTGCTTTAGTTATATTGCATTATCAGGTTAATCTATAGTAAGAATTTCTACATGGTATTGGAGCTAGCTGATCGGTAGAGAAATTTCTACAGGACTTGTATTTAGTAGAGCTGCTAGACATTTGCATATGCTGAGCATATGTAACATGGAGTTGGAGACATAATATGCAACACAAAGCTTTCTTGTGTGCCTAGGGTTTGGCAGCAGATGTCATATGTCTTGTGGTATACTAATAAGGTTTGTTAGTACTCGTGTGTTGATTGATCAAGGCTGTTAGATGTATAGAGTTATTAATGATTATGTGATAGACTTATGAATGTATCTGCATAACAATTGTGAGAGGGGTTGGCATGTTTTGATGAGTATATCCTTTGGCTTGGTATTTGACAAGTGATGATGATCTGAATTTTGACTAGGTTAATATTGTTGAGATTTTGTTTGGTATTGGCAACGTTGGTGGGAAATTTTTTGATTTGGTTCTTGACAAGATTTGACTTGTATTGCTGAGCTAGGGTTTTAGGAATTAAAGTTATTGTTGAGCTTCAAAAGTAATTTGAAATGATTTTAGCAGACTTGCATGGGCAAGTGTCGTGCGTCGGGATTTGTTGTTGACTAGGGTTATATGATTTAGTTATGCACTGACAGTACATTATTATAGTGCAGTGAATTCGCTAAGTTTGATGTTTGGTGTAGCTAGCGTTTGATACGCAAAGAGAGAGCATGGTGTATTGAGCAACAAAGAACATTGACCTTGTATCATAGAAATTAAATTAATAGTTGAGCAGAGTTTTTGAGGAGAAGTTGTATCACATGTTATTTTGTATTAATATTGAGTGCAGGTGGATCCAGTTTGAAAATTGTGAAACATGGTCTGTGTGCGGATTATGGTGGCAAGGTTGGAGCTTGCACATGGCGTTGGAGCATCCTTCTAATTGAAGTTGGTAAATAGGGTGTTGGAGCATCTTTCAGGTTGGAGCCTGTAAATTAGGGTGTTGGAGCGTCCTATAGGTTGGAGCCTATAAACCAGGGGCTGGAGCTCAGTTGGAGCTAAAAATATTAATGTACATTTCATTGAAGACAAATATTAAGAAGCGTTCGGTGGTTTTTGTCCTGGAGGGGTTTCCACCTAAAAATCTGTTGTCTACTGTCTTGATGTTTGTGCATTGTTGAATGGTGTTGATTATTGTTCATGTGATGAATATTTATTTTATTTGATGATAATGATAATTAATGCTATGTGAAGCATAATATTAAAAACCGGTGACCGGACCGGTCCACCTAATAAACCGGGTTTTAAACAGGAATCGGTTAAATGGGGATTGGTTAGATTTCAATGAATCCATTTTAAAAAAAATACATGAATAATTATTTTTTAATGAAAAAACTATTTTTAAGATATAAAACCATGATTCCAAACCTAATAGAGACAAAACATGCAAAGTTTTCTCATCTATATACCCTGTAAAAGTGAATATATCAAAATGGCACCAAGTGCAATACATATCATCGAAAATATACATAAGCAATGAGCCTCTCAATGACCTATAAAGTCCAAAAACAATGCTACAATCTATGGGGCCATTGACCTACTACAAGACTACAAGTCTAGTCTCTACAGGTATACATCAGTGATCGACATGATCATTCCTCATCATGTTCTAACTGATCACGACTACTAGACATAGGATCATCAACAAGAGCTACATAAACATCATCTGGATCAGAGTTTGAGGATGCCTCAGCCTCATTTGCAACCTTAGTAGTAGCTCCAATAACAATAGAACTGGACCTAATGGAAGCACGAGTTGGTCGAGCTACATGACTAGTGCCTTCCATTGGTTGTTTGCCTTTGCTTGATGCGACTGCTAATTGTGGCTCCGATGGCGCTATGAAATCTGCATTGGGATCAACCCCCCTAACGCCATGTCAATGTCAAAATCAACATCAAACTCAGGATCTTCAGTGTCCTCCACCCATTCTGATGTTGGATCAATATTGTCCCACACAATGGGATATAGATGAGGTCTTGTGCTCATCATTTGGTTGCGCCTTAGTCGAAGGTTGTATTGCACGAAGACAAGATCATTTAACCATTTTTGTTCCAAACGGTTTCTCTTCTTCGCATATATGCACTCAAAAACAGGGCAATTGCACTCACAACTTGAAGCACTGCAAGTTTGGCTGAGACTCTAACTGCAAACTTTTCCAATTGGCCGCCAAATGACTCACACCAATGTGCGGCAAAGAAAAAGACATTAAATAGTAACTTAGTTCATTTCGTTACTTATTTACAAGTATTTATAGACAATTTGAATTGTAAACTTGTAAACAATTGAACTTTAAAAGAAAAACAAATTGGAATTGCTTACCTGGTTGATCCACATATCTTTCCATCTTTGCTAAGTTTTTGTCAAATGTACCTGCTGCAATATTGGAAAGAGTAAGTTGTACTATGTATTGCCAACCAGTTGGAATGGTTAGGGACCATGTGCTCCAAGCAATCATCCAATCCGTCTCTGACCTCCCTAACTTGTGGATCTCGTAGGCGAGCTTTATAATGATACTTTGGGTTAAAAAATAACTAGCTGCATGTATAGGACGATGGAGTTGATTGTTTCATCTATTATCAATGATCTCCCAAATATGCCCATATTTAGCTAATTTATCTGCATAAGCTGCACATATCTGCTCCTTTGTATGATCCATAGCCTCATAGATGTAGCCCGTGGCCAATTTTTCCCCATCCACTATTCGTAGCACCTTAGCACGGTAAATTTCACAAGCTCTGTAGACCTTTTCCAAAAATAATTGTCAAAAACTTTCTTTTTGGTGTCTTTGCCATCTTGTCTATGTGCCAACCGAGATGAAGTCCAATCATTAGAAGAAAACATTTTGTGCAAGTGTTTTTGTTGAAATTTGAGACATTGAAACCTAGGAAAGTGATTTGCAAATCAATTAATTGCAGACCTAACAAAGTCATTGTTCCCATTGTTTTTCCTTATTAGGCTCAATACGCATTTGCGGTTGTAGATGTATTTTGGAATGCACTTGGCATACTCTTCAGTGTTTTTTTACTGTTGGATGTTGTTGTCATTGATGTCAACACATGGAGTTGACTGGGTTTGACTTTGACTAAACACACCAATCACTGATGTCAATTTGTTAATGAATGCTTCCTAATAATTGTCGGATTACATCAAGTTTGCAACTCCACTGATGGATGGTTGAAAACCCAAGTCCTAGGGTTTGGGTTTCTTGGATTAAGGACGTACCTTGATTTTGTCGAGGGTTTTTGAAGTGGAAAATCTTTGAGCTTGGCTTGGAGATCCACGTCATTGGTTTCTCCTTGGAAAGATGTTTCTAGTGGTATGTGGTACACCTTGAGGGGCCTCCCTGTTTGAGAAATATTCACATTTGAATTTGAAGACCCAACTTTGTTGGCTAAAACCCCAAAGGGTTGTGACATGACATCTTATCATTATTTCACCTACAATTGTCAATATATAACAATAATTTTCGCCGTAATCTCATTGTGTATAAGTTGAATAACTTCAAGAACCAAAGACAATAAACCAATCATTGGTTTCACAACTAGGTAGGACATATGCACTAAGCCAATCATTGACTTCAAATTTTAGTAAAGCTTAAGGCATAGCATGTTATAAAAAAATAAAATAAATTATTAAATATTTCAAAATAATTAAAGATCCTAAAGTTTCCTCCAACATTCATTAATCAAGGCCTCTCCAAAATACTATAATACATTGATCTAAGGCTTTTCAAAACATAGTCAACATCTTAAAAAGAAGTCTATGTCCCTAAAGAGGTGTCTAGTCCAACTTCAACTCCTATCTTGTGAAGCCCCTACAAAACACCATAAAAGAAAAATCTCACTCCTTCAAATGACATGAAAGTCACACAGAAACAAACTTAGATATCTCTTTGAAATTTTGGCATGTTGAGGACATCTGAAGAAATCTGATGTTTGGACCTCTCTGTGGCTAGGGAATCTTTTTCTTTTTTCTCGGCTTTCGTTAGGGCATATCATCACTCTTGCACTCAACTCTTTGATGTAAGTCTTTTATTATGGTTTTGTCCTGACTTGAGTGATGATTGGGTATCATTTGGCTTGTACAACACCTCAACCATCGCATTAAATCTTTGTTGTAGACCTTCAAACACACAGTCAAGGCATTCATTAGAGCACTAAGTTCCAAGGGTAGTACTACGACATCAAGTTTTGGGCTTGAATATCTTAATGTTGGTCTACTTGTATGTGAATTCTTTGCAAATCTAGTCAGAGTCAAAACACTAGTCCAATATTTTATTCTGGAATATTTTCAACACTCTATTTTGATGAGTCGCTCAAATCTTTCTTGAGATATCATATTCCAGGGTTGACGTCATTATTGTATGAACACAAGGATCTTGTATATTAATTAGTTTGCAAACATCTATCTCTTAAACACACTTTTGCAGGCAACTCCGAAGATCAATCTTTTCCATTTGAAAGCCATACGCGGCCCATACATTTGGTAAAACACTAATGTGGGTTAAGCTCTATATGTGATCGTCAACTCAAGAATAAAACTCTGTGGCATGGATTAGAGCAAAATACTAAAGCAATAGATAAGGGATGAAAATTGAATGCCTTTGTTGATAAAAATCCTCGGAAATTTATTCAAGGAACTCATTCGAAAAATGGTTTAAAGTCTATCTGACAAAATTGATATATATATAAACATGTGGCCCTAACAAAGGAAAATTGTGATTGACATCACACTAATCTATGTTAATGTCACCAAAACTTGTTCATCATCACTGTTGCATACACATACTTGATTCTTTTTGAAGCATTGATGAGGTCATTCAAGACGTGAAAACCATTTATGTCTTTTATGAAGGATGCCTTGATCGACAACCTCTTCACATCTAGTAAGGGTTTAAACTGAAGCTTAGACTTTGAATATTTCATCAAAAGTATCATCACCATCTGACATTGGTGTTTGAAGCTTGAAGATTGCGTCTGACAAAATTCAGAGTGTTGAAATTGGCTAACATTAACGAATATGGTTGATAAACATTGATCACGTTCTAAAGTATTTTATTGAGAGTTTGTTGAGTTGAATTAGAAGTACCAAATCATCATTCACTTGACATGCTTAAGTTGAAGACATTTTTGCATGAGAGGCACATATTTTTGCGGCATACACCTTCAGGACATCATCTAGTCCATAGAGCTTATTGACATAGAGATATTCTATAATACATAATTACATAATTGTCTCTACAAAATACTATGGGCTTATTACATAATTGTCTCTAGAAAATACTATAATGTCATAGCAATCATCTATATGACAACAAGCTTGATATGTCACCTTGAACAACAGTGGGTAGAACCTAGTGACACCTCTCTTGAGAGCCTATTCAGATTTGCACTATCTATATCTAGTGATAAAATGTTAACAAGTGATGTGACTATATGTGATGGGACAAAAAGTAACACATTGACATTGATAATATCTTGATCTTGACTTGACACATTAGTGAGACAATTACATGACTTTGACATGACCTATTGACTTGACTCATATATTGGAACAATGAGTTTACACTTAGAGTTGAAAATTGTTTTGACTTTGACTTAACACATTGAGTTGACAATTAGTCTCGACCTTGCCTTAGTAAATTGGTAAAGCATGTTATGTAACAATATCGTAGTTGTTTTAGGACAACCTCATTGGACAATTATTTATTTGATTGATGTTGCTCCAAGGCATTGACTATCTGAGCAACAATGTTTACACATATGCTGGTAGCCCTCCTTGGGCCTAGCTTGAGAGTTTTTAAGGTAGGTCATAATGATGACCTGGGACACTTGGGTTTGTGCCATTATTTGATAGTAGTTCTAGATGTTTGCAGCGTTATGAGCTAGGTACAGTGCGACAACGTGATGTATGAGCATATGATGTTTATTCTTACATAAGAAGTGCATTATAATAACCATTGTAGGTTGATTGGTCAGGTACAACTTGGGTAGTGATCAACTGAACAATATTGTGCAGTAATCTGTGTTTCAACAATGTAGTGGTCAGATTAAGTAGGGTTGCGTAGTTTAAGCAAGATTGTGCATTGATCAGCAGTGCAAGTCGAGGACTTGACATGATATACATATTGAGTAGTGCAATGTTATCTTCATTACAAGTTTCTTATATTGATTCAGAGCACAGAAGGATATAGTCTGAAAATTGTGAAACGTGGTCCGCCTGATGATAAGGGTGGCAGGGTGGTGCAAGGCAGGTGATTGGAGTCACCTTCAGGTTCTAGCCTGAGAACAATTTAGGGCGACAGGGTGGTGCTAGGGCATGTGGTAGGCGTTGTGGTGTCCTTTCAGTTGGGGCTGATAAATTACAGGGTGACGAATCATCCTTTTGATAGCAGCTTGTAAATAGGGTGTTGGGGCACTCGTCAGTGCATTGGGGCATCCTTCTGGTTGTAGTAGGTTATTAGTGTGTAGTAGTGTCCTATAGGTTGTAGCCTGTAAATTAAGGAGTTGGAGGCTCCTTCAATTGTGGCTGAAAATTTGATGCAATTACTTTTCTTTTAAAGAGGAGGATAAGAAAATTACTAAAGAAGTGTTTGATGGTTTTTGACTCGGAGGGGGTTTTCCACTAAAAAATCCCTGTGTCTTCTGTTTTATCTTTTTGCATTGTTGTATGGTGTTGTCCACTGTTGATTATTGTTTATGATTACTTGAAGAACAACAATAATAATAATTGAAGATTAACTAATGCTTTGGAAATGAGTAATAAAGTGCTAATTACTAAGAAATATTGATTCACCTCCCTCTTAGTATTTCCAACATTTACCCACTCCACTTGGCATATGTTCCTCAAGCATGAGGTCTATGCAATGTGCAACTCATGGAGTCCAAAATATGGTCTTATATTTGGATCCAACATCTTTCCAACAAGAACATAGTTTGAGGCATTATCTGTGATGGCCTGCACAACATTATGCTCCCCCACTTGCTAAATAATGTCACCCACAAGTTCAAATAGAAGGTTTGCATCCTTCACCTTATCAAATGCATCAATTGATCTCAATAACATGTTTCCATGAGGGCAAGAAACAAGGAAATTAATGATAGTGTGGTTTTTCCATCGGTCCATCCATCTGACACGATGGAACAATCTATTTTGAACCATGAGTCTCTATATTTAGTCAAATACTCATTAATGGAAGAAATCTCTTTTTTCAAAAGAGCTCCGCTCAAGTCATGCACAGTAGGGCCTGTGAAGCCCTTTCTTGAAGCAATAATAGAGTCCCATATAACTTGGTAATAAGGTGAGTGGGCAACATTAAATGGGATATTTGCATCATGCCACCATCTAGCCATGTATTGAAATGAAGATTCTTTGCATTGCTTTTCCCTGTGGTCATCCAAAGTGTGTTGACATTGAGTTAGACTTGGTTGACATGAAGTGGGATTAGTAGAGGCAACAATGGCATAGGATGAGAAATAACTCTGGATGCTCATACTCTTTGTTCCTTTAGATTGTTGGCCTTGATGATAAGACCCAAGAGCAGGAGGAACATTGTGAAAGGGGTCATTGGTGGAAGGGATAGAAGAATTGAAGAATCTAGGGCAATGAGGTGTAGAGTGATTCTTCGTGACAAGATAACAATTTGTGAAATCTTTTTACAATTTGTCTTTGTTAGCTTAATCTTCTTCTTTGCCTACTAATGCATGTGTGTGTTTTCATCAAATTGCTATCAAAACATAAAACGAGAACACAAGACGTTGGCTCTCTGCCAGGGCCAAAACCTCTCTTCTCTTGAGAGGAAAACCCTTCGATAAGTTTTTTCTTATTGAAGCTTCTTTCTTGATCAATGCCAAACCCTCGACCCTTGACTAGATGATCCTCCAAGCACAAGTCAAGTCCTTCCTTTTCTTTGCACTATGTCTTTTTGGCACTTGTCCACCTTCTTCCGACACTTTGTTCCCCGACACTTCATTCTTCCTTCTACTAATAGTAGTCTTTTTAGAAGAGATACTTATCTTTAGTGATCTCCTTTAACTAAGAATACTCCTTTCTTCTGCTAATAGTAGTCTTTCTAGAAGAGATACTTATCTTTAGTGATCTCCTTTAACTAAGAATACTCCCTCCTCCTCTTGATCAACTGAGTCCCTTCTTGATGTATAATGGTAGGCTTAGTGTGACAGCATTGCAACCCTAATACTTGCATGTGTGAGAGTTCTTGTTGATGTTCTATGGTTCCTTTTTCCTTTGCTTGAGGTCCTTCCTTCTTCGCTTGTGTAGGAGGCTTAGTAGGCCTAGTTTGAAGCCCAAACAACGATATCTAAGCAACTTTAATGTTGCTGCTGTAGTGATCGCAGTCAACCCTTCTATTCCTCACACGTATGGCTGCAATTCACCCTAAAACAATCCTTTATACTTGGGTTATATTTCTTCCTTCTTTGTTGCTCTAGAGGCTCCCTTAAACTCGACTTTTCCACCTTTTATTTGATTGCACCTGCTCACTGTATTTAGAGATGATCTTCGCTATCTTTAGAGGAGTGGACAACCTCTATATATAGAGGACTGTCCCTCCTTTAGGCTGACTTGTAGGTCGACTTGACTTTCTTTGCTGCGATAAGTGCTTTTAATGGTGCCATTGCTGGTGTCTTTGCTTGGAGGGGACTTGAATTTTCTTGGAGGTGTCTTCTTTGACTTTTATACACAAATATACATAATGTAACATACCTTTAAGGTCTCCATTGTTCTTTTGACTCTTTGACTCACCTATAGCACTTTGACATGTGCTAGACTTATTTCAATGAGCAAGAAACTCATTGTTGATTTGTGGTAGCATCAGATATGCTTTATCCATGAAAATTGGTGGAGAGGCTAAAGCACATGAGATATCCAAGACCCAGAAATGGTTTGGAGAGATTGTACCCGATTTGAGAGATATTAAAATAATTAATATTTTTAATGGAGTTCCTGAGTCTAAACTTAGGAAAAACAAAATATTAATAGGTATTAATATAAAACTGGGTTAGAAGGTTCCAAAAGTCATGGATCAAGCAAATCTAATCTTTGCCATTAATTAGGGATTTAATCTCTACCATTGATGGACCAACAGGAAAAGTATAAGCAGAGGCTTGAGGGTCAGTTGGAGAACACACCAGAGTGATTAGTCATTCATTTTGCTAGAGCGGGGTTGCTAAGCAAAGTTGAATTAGTGATTAGCAGCGAGGGGCAGTGTGTATGAGCCAAACAGGTAGGGACAATACTAGGAGACCAACACAGAAACAGAGAGAGTGAGAGCCGCAGTCAGTCCAGGCTACGCAGAGCCCAGCAGAGGCAATGCAAAGCCTAGAGAGACTGCGTCATCCACGCAGAGGGCAGAGGGAGTGATGCAGAGGCTTTTAGAGGTTGCGTAATGCCTCAAGGGGTTGACACAGGGGGTCTTGGGACGCTGATCAATAGGAGGCAAACGTAGAGGCCATAAGGGTCAGCGCTGAGCTTCAGTTGTGCTGGAGAGGGTTTCACGAGACAAGTTTTTTGAATACCTGTTTTCGGATATAAAGGTATTGCTGCCGTGTATTTTTCTCTGTTGGGTGAGTCGGATTAGGCACCCTGTTGTACTCAGATAGATTGCATACTAATATAACCCTCAGAATAATTGCACCGATTTCCCGCATTGGGTTTTTCCGGGGACATTTGTCCAAAAACAACGGTGTCACTTGTGTGCTTCTTTTCTTTCAGTTGATGATTTGTAGATGTTGTCAATGTATTTTGTTTATTTCGGTATTTAAATGTATTAAATAGTTTGTTCGAATTTAAACAAGTAGAAGAAATAAACCAGCAGAATACATATTACTTTTCTAACAATTAGACTTAGAAAATTCAACATGGTATCAGAATGTGGTTGCAGATCAGAGGAAAACTGAAGGGCATCAACTTAGCATAACGTTTGCAACATATTCAACTATCCTGAGTGACAAAGCTAATCCTTGCAGAAAGCGACAAAGGAAGGAGTGATGCAGGGGGACTACGTCATCAATTTGGGCTAGAGAGAGGCAACGCAGAGGCCGAGGAGGGCAGAAACAGGCTCACGCGAAGGCCAGGTGGGTTGACACATTTTGCTGAGGTTGCTGTTTTTCTAGTGCCGGGATTGTGCGGAGCCAAGAGGCTCAATCCTTTAGTTGTTGGGGCATAGGAGGCTGTGGGTAGTTTGTGGAGCGAAGTTGGTAGGGTATTGTGGTCAGAGCCAATGTTACTAGACTTGGAATCGACAATAAATCAGCGAGGCAAAAGAGCGAAGAGTTTTAATCGGATTGGGAAAAAGTCAACAAAAAATCGGTGAATTCATTAAATAAAAATATACACATATATTGAATTAAAAAAAACCTTATTCATTAATATTCGGTAAAGGCATGTCCAAACAATGCATAATATCAATAGATGTCCAAAATATCATGAATGAATAAGTATCTCATATATGTTATGAGTCCAAACATGATCCAAAGTAATGAGTCTTGACTTCCGAGTCCTAACCAATGACTACATAGAACCAGAAGTCAAGACTCATTACTTTGGATCATGTTTGGACTCCTAACCAATGAATACATAGAACTAGAAGCATATGCTTCTAAAAGTTTACAAAAAATTGCATACTAATCAGAAAAAAAATCAGTAGCTAAGAGTCGAAGACTCTTAAGAGTGGGAACTAGAAGCGATTCCTCCCACTCCTTCGTTTGCTTGACTTTCAAAGTTCTCCAATTTGTGAAGGCTTAAAAGAGGAGCCTCCTCTAATTGGACCCAGTTCGCCACATTTGTAGTTTGCAAATCTATCTCTTCAAGGTCGATTGGTGAATGATCCAAACCTGTCATTATCATGAGACATTGAAATGTGAATTAAAGTTTCACTTTGAAGTTTGAATTTTAATGTACGAACTAGATTATGAAACCTTCAAATTCAAGCTCTCAAGTCTCACCTAGCATTTGTTTGTTGCGAAGTCGTAGATTGTAATGGACAAATACAAGGTCGTTTAAGCATTTTTGTGTCAATCGGTTGTGCTCCTTAAAATGTATTTTCTCAAACATGCTCTAGTTGCGCTCACAACCTGAAGCACTACATGCTTGGTTTAAGATTCGAATGGCAAATCTCTTCAAATCTGGCGTAGCACTACCAAAGTTTTGCCACCAAAAACCTAGCAAGTGGCAAGGGTTTGTGAGTAGAAGTACTAAATAGTAAAAACTTAAAAAGACAAGAAAATTTAATAAAACATTTAACACACAAAATAAGGATTAAACAAATTTAATGAATTGATGAAGCCTTCAAGCTGGGTACCTGACAACATCTTAGACCTTTCTCTTATAACACTGGTATAGGCAAACAATTTAGATGGCACCCTATAATCTTGTAGTTGGGAAAAGACACGACTTTGAAATTTTGGATCAGGGAAGCACCTTTCCATGCATGCCATAAGTCCTTTGCCAACCTCCCCATCGTCATTAAATTTGCTCTTATCATAAAAATATTGTGGGTTTAAGAAGTACCCAGCAGCATGTAAGGGGGAATTCAATTGCCTATCCCAACATGCATCTATAATGTCCCAAAGAGGCATATACTTTGTCTCATCATCCCCATATCTTCTTTTGATGGCCTCCTTTGCAAGATCCATCGCCTCATAAATGTAACCCATAGCGGGTTTGTCACCATCAACCATCTTGAAAGTTCAAGCATTTAAATTTAAAGAAATATGAAACATTGTAAATGAAAAGAAGCTTGAAATGAAATTTAAAAAATGAAAAAGCTAAAAGACTTGAAGTAACTGAGAACTCTAACAAGGGACTCCGTCACAGTAATAATCTCTTCGACATCTTTCCAGAAACCATCATTAAACACAAGTGCAACAATTTCAATGCCTTCAAGGGTCTTGGAATGTTTAGATGCCATCCACTTAGGTCCCAAGAACATCCTCTTCACATTTATCTTTTGCTCAACCATAGATTGCAAAGATATGAAATTTGTTGCAAATCTAGTCACTGCAAGTCGAACAATTTCTTTACCTTCAGTGTATTTTCTCATCATGTTTAGGACACTAGTGTGGTTGTATAGGTATTTGGTTATGGATTTTGCCTTCTCCACAACCTCATGTATCCAATGAAGCTTACCAATTTCATGGGCAGCACAAGAGGTCCAAAAATAATGGGGTGCCTAATCTCAAAAAGTCTTTCAGCAGCCATATAATTAGCTGCATTATCAGTGACAATTTGTACAACATGTTCTTCTCCCACTTCTTGAACGACTTCCTCCATCATTTCACAGATTAGTTGGGCAGTCTTAACCTTGTCTGAAGCATCCACTGATTTGAGTAACATTGTGCCTGCGGGACAAGATACAAGGAAATCTATTAAAGTTCTATTCCTCTGATCTGTCCATCCATCACTCATGATGGTGCACCCTGTTTCTACCCACGATGAACGAAAGTCAGCGAGCACAAGCATGACATCTTCAACACTCTCTAACAACAAATCTATCCTAAGGCTCTCTGATGTAGGGGCTTTGAACCCTGGACTTGCAACAACAACTGCATGAACCATAGCTTGCCAATAAGGACTTCTGGCACAGTGGAAAGGTATGTCAAAATAGTACCAAAAGTTAGCAATGGCCTTCCTTGTCTGACTATGGATATTTTTTTTCCAAACATTGGCATCCGAGGTAGGTTGGGAACCAGGTTTTGTGCATGGAGAAAAAAAGGTGTTTATGTTTCCACCTCCAGTGTTGAAGGAAGGACTCATTTGGCCTTGAGTTTGACTTGGACTTGGAGGCATGTGTGGGAAACTTGGGAATGACATTGAGGATTCAACACAGGGAGGTGACAAGGGGGTAGTGGAAGAAAAACTGTCAACTCCAAGAGTTTCTATTTCACTATTTTGCTTTGCTTTCTTGGCATTATGCTGACGCAACATATCAATGGCCAAGGTTGCTTGGTGTTTGACATTATCGTCAACCTTGTTGCAAAGACCTATATCATGGCCAGGTATTTGTGCAAGGTGGAACTTGAATCTATAAATGCCTCCACTACATTTCTCTTTGCAAAATTTACAAAGGAGCTTGGGGTCTCCGGGAATCTTATCACAATAAGCCCAAGCAAAGTCCTTTTCCCTCAACATTGTTGTTGTTTTGGACTTGTGTTTAATTTGTGGCTTCTGTGAAAGACAATAAAAAATTAAATTTAAAAATGATCCAAAAATTTAAAATATGCTAGAAATCTAAAAAATTAAATGAAATCCCTTTTTGCTTAGTTATAAGAGGGTGCTCTGTCTATTATAAAAACCATTGAGGCATTTTAATTGTTTCCTTTTGTCTACTTTACATAATACTAGAGACCCTCTCTGAGAACATTTGCAGTCTACTCTAGGTTTTATTGAGGTGTGTTCGAGGTCACAATGCCATGTTATTTGAAGGTATTTCAAGCTCTTTGTGAAAACATTTAAGGACACTTGGAAGGCACTCTTTTATGATAAGTTCCCAACTTTACTTAGTAACTCGACTAAGAAGGGGTAGATTCCCCAGTAGGGATGAAAACAAAGAAGCTACCCACAAAACCTATAGACCTATATCCCACTTTGAAATAGAAGTTACCTAGATAGAGCTGACGAAAGATTTTTCGCGACTTCTTGGACTGCTTAGGAAATTTCCATTTTGAAGCTCACTCCTTTGCCTAGAACCTATGTGGTGTTGCGTGCATGTTTCAGATAAGTTGTTTGCTCACGAAGATGGAGGATTACTAGACTAGGGCTATCCCATGGTTCACAGTGGAAACTAGAAAACCCGTCTGTCAACAAACTTGCAAAGTGAACTGCAGCTTCTCTGCTCGTCTGTCTGGAAAGCTCTCTGCGGCGCTTGTCTGGAAAGCTCTCTGTGATGTCATGGAGTGTGGTTTCTCTGCGGCAACGAAGTGAACAATGAAATTGGCGGCAGCAAAGTGAAAACCCGATAAAGTGATAATCCTAAACCAACGAGACTTTGGGAAAAAAACGAAAAAATCGGCCTAATCACAGACTCAGGAGTCAAACTTGCGTTGACCACTAGTCAAACTCGGTCAATGCGATTTGACGCGCAGAGTTTTGACTCGGCTCGTTTGAAGGCTGATCTGATTTTAACTCGTGAGTACTCGACGATTCCTGTTACACTGGTCAGAACTGTACCTAATAGGGCAAGACCAAGGTGGAGGGAGTTGCTGCCATGGCGAATTTCTAGCCAAGGAATCCAGATTAGTGTTGCAGATGCACAGACGATCGGAGTGGGGCAACTCGACGATTGGCAGAAGGATTTCCAGGAGGGAAATCGGGACTCAGAGGGAGTAAAAAGAGAACTTTTAGACGGGAAGTAGAGAGACTCACACGAGTCGAACCGAGAACTTCCAGACGGGAAGTAGAGAGACTTGGTAGGAGTCGAATCGAGAACTTCCAGGCGGGAAGTAGAGAGACTTAGAGGAGTCGAGAGAGAAGAGAAGAGAGATGGCCGTGAATGTGCTGAGGGATTAGGATAGGCTGGACAGAACGTCCAACTTTGTGGTCTGATAGGCCAGGATCCTGTCCATTCTAGATAGACATCATATCAAAGGCTTCGTGTTGAGAGTAATAACTATTCCAGTTGATCGGGTAGCCAATGAAAGAAGTCGAGGAGGATGACGATTGTGCCATGATTGCTCATGTGCCACTTGAGAAGAAGTGGGGAGACATCGAGCTGTAGTTAGGAGGACTGCAGGCGATGAGTGGCAGGATCCTTGAGGTACCCAACCTCTTGGATTATATACCTTGCTACGGGAGCCCCAAAGAGGAGTAGCAGGACTGACACATGTCGGTACGGATGGATGCATATGAAGTGGCAAAGAGTGCTACAGTGCTGGAGTTCCCAGGTAGCGCGAGGCTAGCAAGATGCAACAATGTGAGAGGCACAAGAGTGTTGCACCAGTGCAGGATGGCATTGAGAGGTGTGCAATGGTGCGAGATGCAGGGAGTTGTTGCAACAACGTAGAGGTTAGTAGAGTGAGCACTTGTTAGCGGCAGAGAGGGCTTCAACATCAAGAGTGTTTCTAGCTTGATAGGGATGTTAGAAGTTAGGTGGATCAGTTACTTACTTCTTAGTAACCGCGTTGTAGTGCAGTAGCAATATGCAGTAGCACAATGCAACATGATGAGAGGGGATGCAGTGCAGATGCAGTGTTGGGAGGATGGATTAGCAGCAGCGTAGATGCAGAGGTAGTTGCCGTACGGATGCAACAGTGGTAGTGGCGGGGCTATGGGCAATAACACAAGATGAAACAGTGTAGAGGATGTTGGGTGGGGAGGCCTAGCATCAACACAGGTACCAGTGCTAGATAATCAGAGTGATGCTCAGTGAGGAGTATTATTAGAGCATAGTCCTTGCTAAGAGGGAGTGTTGATTTGTGGTAGCATCAGATGTTTTCTAGCCATGAAATTTGGTGGAGAGGCTAAAGTGCATGAGATCTCCAAGACCCAGAAATGGTTTGGAAAGATTGTACCCGTTTTGGGAGATATTAAAATAATCAATATTTTTAATGGATTTCGTAAGTCTAAACTTAGGAAAAATAAAATATTAATGGGTATTAATAAAACACTGGGTTGGAAGGTTCCAAAAGTCATGGATCAAGCCAAATCTAATCTTAGTCGTTGATTAGAGATTTAATCTCTGTTGTTGCTGGACCAACATGAAAATTATAAGAGGAGGCTTGAGGGTCAGTTGGAGAATACACCAAAGCAGTGTTGAAAATATCGGTATTGGGAAAATATTGGCGAGAGTCCAGAAAGTATCTTGTCGACAATATTGGCGAAAATATCAGCAAGCATAAAAAATGCATAATATATATATATATTTTTTTGTTCAGATTTTTAAACATATAAAGCATTAACAACATGAAATAAACACATCGGCACATAAATATGAAGAAAGCACTGATATATATGATGTCAAATAGAAATGATACATCAAAGGCGATACCAAATCTTGCTGATCCCTGATAATTGTCCATTCAAGGACTCAAATGTGGAGAACCAATACAAAATAACATCACATATATAAAAGTATCTCATCATCATGAGTTATATGTAGCATAACAAATAAAACTAGCAACTATCTATCTGAAATCGTTGCTCTCTCCCCCTTTATGGGAAAACATGATGGGTTGTTTGCCAGGCCTGTCCCTAGTAGTAGAAGGCCCTAACCCTACTTCTGCACCTAATGTTAAATAATGAGTGCTAGGTATGGGGCTATGCTTTTCTATATCTATAGCAGATGGTGTTGATGTTGATGCTCCTGCAGTGTCCTCCTCCTCCTCTGAGTGCTACTGCTCCTCTGAGTCCTCTTGCTCTTGCTACCCCTGTTCTAATGGATCATCTGCCACTGGCTCTAACCATGAAGGTGACTCCTCCAAGATGGGCTCCTCAGACTCGACCCTCCACTGAGACAATATATCAATATTGTCTAAGGAAATGGCATCTAGATCCATTAGTGATTCTATTTGCCTCACTCGAAGTCGGATGTTGTAATGCACATACACCAAATCGTTGAGGCGTGCGAATTCCAACCTGTAAGAGTGTCAAAAAAGGTAATGAGTCTTGACTCTTGACACTTGACACTTGGAGGTCATAAATTAAAAATTAAAAATTAGAATAAGTGTAACTGCTCAGCTGAAGGCTGGAGCTCAAAGTTATACCTGTTGCGCTTTTTTGCGTGTATTTTCTCAAATACACTCCAATTGCGCTCACACCCTGAAGAGCTACATATTTGACTCAAGATTAGTATGGCCAATTTCTGCAAATTTGGTGCCCTTGCACCATATAGCTTCGCCACCAAATATCTACAACAAAATAATGAAATAAAAAATTCAAAAACTTAAAGCATAATTAAACTTTCAAATAAAAGTTACATAATTGAATTTAAAAAAAATAGAATTATAAGTAAGGAAATTCTACATTGAAAATTCTAATTTCCAATGAGTGATGACTTGTCACTTACGTGGCATGAAGAGGGTCCTTTCTTTAATAGCATCATCAGAGCCAAATAGGCCAACACAATCCAGATAAGACTATATCTCGTGATTGATTTTGCTACGAAGCTTAGGATCAGGTACCATCCTCTGATACAGGAATGGAGCCCTCCCATCACCTCGCCATCAAAATCAAAGCCGCATTTGTATGAAAATGTGGGGTTGAGGAAGAGTGCTACTGCATGAATGGGTCGACGAAGCATCCCTGTCCACCGACTATCAATCACATCCGATAAAATCATCTGCCTATCAAGGCCAACAGAACCCTTGTCTGCATAATAAGAACGAATGGTCTCCTTGGCCCTATCCATGCCCTCATACAAATAAGCCATTGCAGGCTTCTCCCCATCCACCAATCTGAGAACCTTTACTATAGGTTCACTAACTGCGCATGCTTCTTCTATTCCACGCCAAAACGTCTCAGAGTACACCATTTTTGCAATGGCTTTCCTGTCCTGTCTCCTATTGTATCTACAATTACGCCAATCATTAGGCACAAACATTTGCTTCAACTCGAACTGACATCGAAGCAAAGACTGAAGAGTAATAAAGTTTGTGGCAAAACGTATGATCGCAGGATGCCGCAACTCCTTGTTTTTAGTGAACCTCCTCATGAGGCTAAGAACAAAAGCATGGTTATAAATAAACTTGGGGATGCTCCTAGCCATATCAACTGCCTCCTTGATGAAGGAGAGTTTCCCCATATCCTCAAGCAACAAATCGAGACAATGTGCTGCACACGGAGTCCAGAACAATGTGGGATGCCTCTCCATAAACATCTTGCTGGCAGACACATAATTAGCTGCATTATTTGTTATGACTTGCACCACATTCTGCACACCAATCTCCCAAATGAACCTGTCTAGCAACTCACATATCGTTGCTGCATCTTTGATATGTTCTGATGCATCCAACGATTAAAAAAACATGGTACCTTTAGGAAAATGTACCAAGAAATTTAGAAGGGTCCTACCCTTCCTATCTGTCCAACCATCAGACATCACTGTGCATCTAGTAACTTCCCATGTTTTTTTCAACTCTGTCAATCTAGAGTTGATGTCCTGCTTTTTTGCTTGAAGAATTGGCCCCCGCAACTCCTCATATATGGCACTTTTGTACCCTGGGCCCACAACAACAATAAGATCACACATTGGCTGCCAAAATGGATTGGTTTTGGTGATGTTGAGAGGTAAGTTGCTCCAGAAAATACACCTCCCCATGACTCTATTGCTTCTTGCTTCTCCTTTTTTTTTTAACAAGCGATTTTATGTTAGGTTGTGCTCCAAGTCCTGTTCATGGAACAAAAAATGATGACCTCGCACTAGCAGTAGCAGGTGATGATGTGCCAGCTGTGGAGCCCCTCCCACTACCCTCAACATCAAAATCAGGAGAAGATATCCCGAAAGATCTACCTGCACGTTCAACTTTGTTTCTTTCTGCCTCTTCCTTCTTTCTATCTTTTTCATCAAGTGCCTCAAGAGCTTTTTGTATAAGCTCCGGACTAGAAATTGTACAAATCCCAACATCATGTCTATCAAGTCTAGCAAGATGGTATTTCAGTCGTGTAACCCCACCTGTCATCCTGGTCCCATACAATTTGCATGTAAGATATGCACGATTTGTCCCACCATTAGGATTCCCATACTCCCAAAATGGGTCCAAGGCTTCTGGCATATTTGTATTTTGTAGTGGGCTAACTCAAACCTAGGGCACTAAAAGAAAATTGGAATTAGTAAACTTAATAAGTAATAACCACATCATTTTACAAACCAACTTTTTTGCTACATTATTTGCAATTTTGCAATGTGAATTGAAAATTGAAAATTCATAAATTCATTTGAAATTTCATAAATTCATACATAGAATTGACTTTTAGAAATAGGCAAACGGTAAACCTACCTCACTGTTCACATTGCACAATAAGAAACTAATTTCTAAGGTGAAGAAATTTTATAGAGATGAACCCCTAATATATAATAAAATTAATAAATAGCCTCTGCAGCTATGAACTCAAAAAAAATGGAGTTTGCTCTCCAAATGTGGAGAAAACTTGAAAACTTAAAACCCTTGCATTTGCTCATGGGCATGAAAATATTTTCAAATGGAAAAAAAAATCAAGCAAAATGATTGTATGAAAATAGGCAAGCAAGAACAATCCTAAAACTAACAAAAAATTCATTAAAATAGGGGTTTATTTGAACATATTTGTTAATGGAAGAAATGAAATCGTCTCATTGTTCTTGAAGCTTAGATCAATGAAATCTTTGTTGTTGGTGGCGATAATAGCTATGGAACGCTCAAACCCTCCTTGGCAGCAAGCACATAGCTCTTGCCTGCCTTCTCCAACAATCAGAAATGAAAATGATTCATAAAAAACAAAAATCCGAATTTTATAACCCGTGCGGATATTTTCTACTGTCTCCCGGCGATAAATTTGATCGTCACGCGATATTTTGTCGAAATATCGGCGATATTTCGGAAATATCGTGATATCAACGATATTTTAGCTCGCTGAAAATATCGCGATATTTATGAATATCACTGATATTTCGGCGATATTATGAACACTGCACCAAAGTGATCAGTCCTTCATTTTGCTAGAGCGGGGTTACTAAGCAAAGTTGAATTGGTGATCAGCAATGGGGGGCAGTGACTATGAGGCAGAGAGGTAGGGACAACACTGGGAGACCAACATCGAAGCAGAGAGAGCGAGAGTAGCAGCCAGTCCAAGTTATGCAGAGCCGAGCAGAGGCAACATAGAACCCAGTGAGATTGTGTCATCCACGCAAAGGGCAGAGGGAGTGACGCAAAGGCTCCCAAAGGCTGCGCAGTGCCTAAGAGGGCTGACGCAGAGGGTCCTGGGGTTGACGCATGTCAGTAGGAGGTTGACGCAGAGGCTAGAAGGGCCAACACTGAGCTTCAGTTGTGTCGGAGAGGGTTTCATGGGACAGGTTTTCTGAATACTTGTTTTCGGATATAGAGGTATCGCTGCCGTGTATTTTTCTCTGTCGAGTAAGCCAGATTAGGCACCCTGTTGTACTCAAATAGACTGCATAATAATATAACCCTTAGAATAACTGAACTGGTTTTCCCGCATTGGGTTTTTCCGAGGACATTTTTCCAAACAATGATGTCACTTGTGTGCTTGTTTTCTTTCAGTTGATGATCTGTAGATGTTGCGACAGTATTGTGTTTATTTTGGTATTTAGATGTATTAAATAACTTGTTCAAATCTAAACAAGTAGAAGAAATAAACCAATAGAATACAAAGTATTTTGTAATGGTTAGACTTAGAAAATTCAACACTCATTGACATATATTATAAAAATAATATTACTTTTGTTGAATAAATACAAATATAAAAAGTACATTTATGAAGACCAGACCTAGTTACATTTCCTTCAACAATTTCTTCTTGGATAACCTTCTCCCTAGCCTTATTCTTCTCAAACTTGGCAAGGTATTCTGCCTTAAGAAGACCTATCACTTCCTTTGGTGCATCACATGGCTTTACTTGGCCTCTTATCCTAGCCAAGTGTTGTTTCAACTTCAGAATACCCCCACCTCCGATAGGTTTATTGCAAAATTTGCATATCATTTTTCCATCAATCACAACACAATGAGCTCATGCATTGTCCTTGGCTTTTGGAGGCATGGTAGCTCAAAATATTTGAAATTTGCAAAGAAATATGCCAATTAAAAAAATTACAACTAAGAGAAATGGAAAACCTTAGATAAATTTAGGAAAAAAAGGGGCCTATTTAGCCTAAAATGCTTGATAGTATAGAACTAGAGATTTTATAGCAATGTAGCATAAAACACAAAAAAAAATTAAATACATGAACAACGATGGTATATTGGATTTTTTCAAGTGAAAATTCTTACCTAGAAATGAAAACTAGCTTTCTTAGCCTCCTCTTGAAGATGCCAACTCTACTAACATCTCCAAAATAGCTCCAGGTCCAAGCCTCCAAGATGACTATTCCAACAAAAGCTCAACACTTTCCAAGCTCCCAATGAAACTCACAAAAACTCCAAATGAGATGTGTGAGGCAAATGAGATGGGAGACCTTCTTTTATTGGCTTGGAGGAGTTGCTTTTGGAGGGAAACAACCCTTAGTTTCCCTCCAAACCACCTCACAAACCTCCAAGAAAGTGTCTGGTGGGTCCACGACCGATGTGGCATTGAACTGACAAGTTTATGACGAAACTGACCACTTTACCCATAAATCGACTGGTTAGGCCTGATTTTTCTAAAAAAAGGGCGAAAGAAGGGTTTGCTTGAGTTTTTTGGGCGGTTCAGATGCTTTAGCCAATGAGTTTACCGATTTAACCGCTTTCCAGTTTAGATCGACCGATTTTTAATACTATGTTGTGAAGTTAAAAGTTAACTAATTTAAAGAAACACCGATTCACACCCCTCTCAGTGTTTCCAGCAGATTCATTAATGTATTTGCAAGGTGTCCTAATGTAACTTTTCTAAGTTGTGAATATGTAGAATAAAGCCCTAGAGGAAGTGGGATAATGCTTGCACAAAAGTTTGATGCGACTTGATGAATGCAATAGTTATGAGGAGAGTTTCACACAATGTACTTATATATTAGCTTGAAAAAATAGATCTAGCATTGTTATAAGTTCAGTCACCAATATAATTGCTTTTCACATATATGAACCTGATCCAAATGGGAGTGCATTAGTGGATTCCACAATACCACAATATGAGCTATGTTGAACTCAACTTCACATACATAGTTAGTTAATAATTTATGGTGTAACAAATAATGAAGCTCAATCGTATAGAAATGGATTCAAACAATAATCATATGTTAGTGCGATAAATTGGGTAGCAATCTCAACTCTAGGTTTCATCAATTAAATAGAATTGTATGACGAGATTTGAATAACATGACTCTAATACAACAAAAAAATTTAACAAACTATTGACTATTCAACATGTTTATAATCCCAACAAGAGGTATAAATAATCTAGCTAACAAAAGATGAAACACTTTGCTTCTCAATTATTTATATTCTTCAAGTCACATATTGTACAAAATTCAAGAGAGGAAGAGACATTAAAGAAGATGAGTTGTTGTGAGTCTTGAGATTTCATGAATGACATCTACCAAGTTATCCATTTGCACTAGCGTGGCTATGCTCATTCAGACTTTTCTTGCAATAAGGTTCAACATGATAGTGTGTTAATAGGGCTGAACTTTGAGACTAGATGACTAGGTTACATCATAGAACTTCATGACTAGGAATATTAACACTTTCGTGATATAATGCCATGCCGCCATTGTGATTTATGTCCCACATTGATGTTTCTATGCTATTTTGCTCCTTCGTGGACATTTAGTTGGGTGAACTTCTCTCTAGTTTGACTCCTTTTGTCATGGACTTAGTCAATCTTCGATTCCTTTTGAGAGCAAATCTCCTTGCCCAAGATTTGTTTCTCCTTGACAATTATCTTTCTAGTTGGGGAAACCTTGTTTGATCTGTTCTACAGTGTACCACCTTTGATCTATTCTATAATGTACCACCTTTTAGCATAATTAGATATAGTTTCATTGTTAGAATATAGAAATAATAACAGATCTTTTCATGGTCGAGGTGGTCAAGATTACTATTGCTTTCACCTATTTAGGGTTTAGTTCTTAAGGTGCAAGTTTGGGTTGAGATAGGGTCTCCAACCATGAGTTGTTAAGGGACATGGACTCCTTGTCTTTCTTCAAAGACAATGTTTCCAACACCACTTCTATGACATTTTATCCAAAGTGGACCTCGTGGATTGCATCACAAATCTACAACCTTATATAGTTTATAGATGTGAGGACCTAGCCTACTTGAGTTAGATTGAGCTTGGAGCAAGCCAGTTCAGGTCCTCTTTCTTTGCTACATTATCAAATACAAGAGGTTTCTTCGTCAACACTCTCTTCTGTGTCAAGGTTTCTTTGAACTAATAGAGTTGCTACATTGTCTTAAGAGAATTTTCCAACTCAACTATTGAGAGGGACGAATATCCTTATTGTGCTTATTTCTCTTTGGAGACTATCATGTAGTCTACCCCCTCCTTAGGGAGATTGTTGTAGAAATTTTGAATAATAAACACATATTCAATGGAGATTATCCTGATCATGTACTATTGCGGAATACATACACAATACATAAGCTCCTCTACGTTGATCATCAATATAACAACATCAATAACAATAAAACATCAAGAGCATGCACACATTAACACAATATGTAACTCGGGGAAAGCTTATAGCTGAAAACCCAACACTATTTGTATATTAATGATTGAGAACTTATAACATTACAATAGTCAATACTTCTCACAAGTATCCAACACTATCTCCACCTGTTACACACAATAAAACTTAGATCTGATCTCCAAATCTATTCCACTGCTTGCCTGCCTCCACTACTCAATACCTGCTCAAGAATGTATGAGAATGGTTGAACCAAACTCGTATTTATCTCAAAAGAATCACTCACATTGGGAATCACGTGAGCATAGGCTATAATCACTTGGTATTGGCCAATTCTCATTGGCATAACTCAATCCCATTGATTGTGCAAATCCTCATGCACAACTATAGTCACAACTGATAGCAATCTGATCCTCTAACAGTCCCTGCTGAACTGAACATGCACTGACATGAAATTGAGTTTACTGATGTATTATTTAGTTGCATTATGAGTTAATAATTAATTTAACAACTCATCATTAGTCTATTTGCAGTTATACTAATTACAACTAGTTTAACCAAGTCAAACTGAACACAACTCCATCAACTCCACAATCAACTCCACCAAACTCAACTGATTGAGTTCTAACTGAAGTGATGCATACAACAACTCAACTGACCCACAAAGAAAACGTATTTCCTTCTGACAGCTGCATGTGCCACATCTGTAGCTCAAACTGAAGTGCTCCAAGAGAATAAGATAAAGTTTATAGTCTAAATATTATTATAAACTAATAATTTTGACTGTTCTATATTTAGACTGAGCAGTCACTCCGCTGTGGTCTAAAAATAGAAGTCCATCTATTTTTTTTTCCAACTTGATCAATCATCCATAAACAGCAACCTGCAATCCATAGACATGATCCATATGTCTAAAAATAGACATAGTCTAAAAATAGACTTGCGCCAAAAATAGCCTGCGGGCCCACTTAGTGAAGGCGACTCTTTTCACTAAGCTCCATCATCTTGTTGCAATCTCAACATATTGCAGTATTCAGTGATGATGGAGATCATTGTCGGCTCTGTTTTTGGCTATCAAATTGTAAATATTTATTGTTGTCCAAAAAATCTAGTTGGGAGAATCAATCGAGGAGGCATTTTCTTGATTGGTTACACTGGCATTTTGATATTGCCATATTGTACATATTTATTTAATAAGCAGGTGGTTGTCATCGGGATTTGAAGCCCTCACATCTTGTTGATTTGCTACCATCAATAAGTTTAGTAAGATTTCTATTTTAGTAAGTATTGATTCAAGTTGTTATGTTGAGTTTCAACAATTAATAATTTTTCTTTAGTTTTTGACCGTATTGGCCCACATGGTTAGGCACTTGGTCTATGGTGTTCTTGGCACCTCCAAGGAGCTGCCATCCCCAATAAGGCCAATTTTAGTGTCAGTACTTCCAGTCTTCCACCAGCAATCAAACATGCTCTTCCAAAGTGGTCTTAGGGTGTCAAAGTTAGATTTTTTCATTTTAGTGAGTCTTCAAGTAAAAATTTGGTCACTGGGTATTAGGTCTAGGACTGTTTTCACTCCTTCCAAAGTTTTCCAAGTACTGGTCCATGTCACCCCTCAGCTGAGTGTACTATCACTAAAAGAGTTTTCATCATTATTACAGGTTCCAAACTATCATTTGTAAGTGAGTGGGTCATCTTATACCTTGTTGCCTTAGTTGTGCTTTTAAGGCTCATTTCCCTCTCCTAGAGTTTGTAGGGCATTTTTCTTGGTTCCATGAATCCAGTGATCAAAAAATCAACAAAACTTATATCCTAATTCTCATATACCTCCCCCTACCCTTCATAAACCTTCTTAAACAATTTCCATCACTTATATCCCTCAAATTCACCATTTTCCCACAAACCCTAGCCTATTGTTACAATTTGACACTTTTTTTAGGCTAGGCTTGTGTTTTTCCCTTTTGGACCCCTTACTCTCACTCAATATTTGAAATTCCACTTTCCCCTATTTCCTAACATCCCTCCCTACCTTCAAAAAGTTTCCTAATAATTTAGAATCCCCCATCCCCTTCATTTCCCTTCATTTCTACAAATATCTTGTTTTCCCTTCACTAAACCTAATTTCCTCTCCCACTAAGCTAGGGTTTGCTATGAAATCAGAGAAATATAAGTAGAGGAGGCATAAGGGATATCAGCAGGTATAAATCCATTTCATATCATCAACATCAGGTCTCCATCATTTATCAAGAGGTCATTCCAAGAGACAAGTCATTCACTGCACATAAGGGCTGGTTTTTCTTCAAACTATGTTTTGGAAAAAACAGGGATTAATTTGTAAAAATTGAGGGATTTTTTTGTCCGTAATAGGTCGAGGATGAAAAACCTCCTTCACGTTTTACACAAGTGTCATGGTTGTAGAGAAATGTCAAAAATACAGTTGTTACAAGAGAGTTCCTACACTTCTAGACTGACTTTGGAAACATAATTTTTTCTTCTATATGGAGCCTCCAGATGACTTTCTTGATCAGTCAAATGATAACTAGACAGAAATATATTTCCAATCAACTATAATTCACTCAATGTGGCATTGAGGACGACCTCCAAAATTTTCTTGCAAGAGAACACTTCATTCTTGCACCCTCATTCTGCACTTTTTAACCAGTCTTGGGAGAATTGACTTTTCATGGGCTATAATTGATCATTTTCAGTGCTTTATAGGTCCTTTCTATAGCCACGAGAGAGACCTTTCCAACGAGATATCATGGGATCAATTTGAACACCGAGAAAGCCTCCAAACGTGTCCTGAAAAATGGCATTGTACATAGAGAAGGAGGCGCTGCACATAGAGCAGGAGGCAATGTGCATAGATGAGGGAGCATTGCACATATGGACAGAGCGTTGTGCATAGGGCAATTTTTCTAGTGCATTTTTGTACAGCACTACACATAGAGGTGGAGCATTGCATAACTATAGAGGGTGCTGCAAATAGGACCAACAAGCACTAAAACACCCTATCAACCATCGAAATCATTTTTTTTGCCTTCTAGAACTTCTAAACAAGTAATTGTAATCCTTGAGCTATCCTCCCGACATTCAGTTCATCATTTTGAAGTTGGTTTGCTATTTAAAACTTCAAACCCTAGGTTGCCTGCAAATCCCTCCACCTATCCCTTATACTCTAATTCACTCAAACAAATCCCTCCACCTATTCCTTATACCCTAATTCCCTCAAAAACATTCCTCCACTTATCCCTTATACCCTAATCCCCAAAAAAAAATCCTAAAACCCTATTTATTAAACAGTCCCTACCAAAGAAAAATACCCTCCTTCTCACTCTCATATCAAATATATTCCATCCTACATTGCATAAGCTCATATCCCCTTCTGCTATCCCTATTCACCATAACTCACTTATTGACTACCTTCTCTAGGGTTGCAAAGCTTCAAAATTCAAAAAACATGGTCAAATAGGATAGAGATTATGAGGAGAAAAATAGCGGCAGTGAAATTTTGGGAGATGAACGTCAGCATCAGAGAAAGCCACATAAGGGAGGCAAAATCATCAGAGAGGAACCATCAAACATCAGAGAGTTACAAGGTTATCATATGACTGCCTCTTGTTTTTGGCATCTAGGGTGTTATGAGTTTTGTGAGCAGGTGGAAAGAGTTCAACATCATCCTGTGCTGACCAAGATTTTTGTAGCCAATCTTCGTGATAACAAGGTAACTCTTGTTGGGGTGACATTTATAGTTTCATCCTCCATCATTGTTGATGCTACAAGGATTCCAAATGTGGGGGAAAAATGGTATAAGGCACAATATTTGGATGAGCACTACTCTGAGCCATACATCAAATCTAGGTATGAAAATGAAAAGAATAGGACCTTTCCTTTGAGTTTCCTTGAAGACAAGTATGCCCCTTTGATGAGGATCATTATGAAATATTTTACGTGTTAGGGTAGATTTTCTAGATTGTACACCGATCACATTAGGCTTCTTATTGTAGGTTTTAACCCCGTACAGAAATTACCTGCATATGAATTCTAAATCATAGGAAAAATAAAAAATGCGAGAGCATAACACATAGAACACATATACACAGAGATTTCCCACTGGATCTCAAAACCGAGACTACCAGCTTGATTTT
>APFE030461696.1:274196-291218 GCA_000404065.3 Pinus taeda | reverse complement strand
CCCACAACAACAATAAGATCACACATTGGCTGCCAAAATGGATTGGTTTTGGTGATGTTGAGAGGTAAGTTGCTCCAGAAAATACACCTCCCCATGACTCTATTGCTTCTTGCTTCTCCTTTTTTTTTTAACAAGCGATTTTATGTTAGGTTGTGCTCCAAGTCCTGTTCATGGAACAAAAAATGATGACCTCGCACTAGCAGTAGCAGGTGATGATGTGCCAGCTGTGGAGCCCCTCCCACTACCCTCAACATCAAAATCAGGAGAAGATATCCCGAAAGATCTACCTGCACGTTCAACTTTGTTTCTTTCTGCCTCTTCCTTCTTTCTATCTTTTTCATCAAGTGCCTCAAGAGCTTTTTGTATAAGCTCCGGACTAGAAATTGTACAAATCCCAACATCATGTCTATCAAGTCTAGCAAGATGGTATTTCAGTCGTGTAACCCCACCTGTCATCCTGGTCCCATACAATTTGCATGTAAGATATGCACGATTTGTCCCACCATTAGGATTCCCATACTCCCAAAATGGGTCCAAGGCTTCTGGCATATTTGTATTTTGTAGTGGGCTAACTCAAACCTAGGGCACTAAAAGAAAATTGGAATTAGTAAACTTAATAAGTAATAACCACATCATTTTACAAACCAACTTTTTTGCTACATTATTTGCAATTTTGCAATGTGAATTGAAAATTGAAAATTCATAAATTCATTTGAAATTTCATAAATTCATACATAGAATTGACTTTTAGAAATAGGCAAACGGTAAACCTACCTCACTGTTCACATTGCACAATAAGAAACTAATTTCTAAGGTGAAGAAATTTTATAGAGATGAACCCCTAATATATAATAAAATTAATAAATAGCCTCTGCAGCTATGAACTCAAAAAAAATGGAGTTTGCTCTCCAAATGTGGAGAAAACTTGAAAACTTAAAACCCTTGCATTTGCTCATGGGCATGAAAATATTTTCAAATGGAAAAAAAAATCAAGCAAAATGATTGTATGAAAATAGGCAAGCAAGAACAATCCTAAAACTAACAAAAAATTCATTAAAATAGGGGTTTATTTGAACATATTTGTTAATGGAAGAAATGAAATCGTCTCATTGTTCTTGAAGCTTAGATCAATGAAATCTTTGTTGTTGGTGGCGATAATAGCTATGGAACGCTCAAACCCTCCTTGGCAGCAAGCACATAGCTCTTGCCTGCCTTCTCCAACAATCAGAAATGAAAATGATTCATAAAAAACAAAAATCCGAATTTTATAACCCGTGCGGATATTTTCTACTGTCTCCCGGCGATAAATTTGATCGTCACGCGATATTTTGTCGAAATATCGGCGATATTTCGGAAATATCGTGATATCAACGATATTTTAGCTCGCTGAAAATATCGCGATATTTATGAATATCACTGATATTTCGGCGATATTATGAACACTGCACCAAAGTGATCAGTCCTTCATTTTGCTAGAGCGGGGTTACTAAGCAAAGTTGAATTGGTGATCAGCAATGGGGGGCAGTGACTATGAGGCAGAGAGGTAGGGACAACACTGGGAGACCAACATCGAAGCAGAGAGAGCGAGAGTAGCAGCCAGTCCAAGTTATGCAGAGCCGAGCAGAGGCAACATAGAACCCAGTGAGATTGTGTCATCCACGCAAAGGGCAGAGGGAGTGACGCAAAGGCTCCCAAAGGCTGCGCAGTGCCTAAGAGGGCTGACGCAGAGGGTCCTGGGGTTGACGCATGTCAGTAGGAGGTTGACGCAGAGGCTAGAAGGGCCAACACTGAGCTTCAGTTGTGTCGGAGAGGGTTTCATGGGACAGGTTTTCTGAATACTTGTTTTCGGATATAGAGGTATCGCTGCCGTGTATTTTTCTCTGTCGAGTAAGCCAGATTAGGCACCCTGTTGTACTCAAATAGACTGCATAATAATATAACCCTTAGAATAACTGAACTGGTTTTCCCGCATTGGGTTTTTCCGAGGACATTTTTCCAAACAATGATGTCACTTGTGTGCTTGTTTTCTTTCAGTTGATGATCTGTAGATGTTGCGACAGTATTGTGTTTATTTTGGTATTTAGATGTATTAAATAACTTGTTCAAATCTAAACAAGTAGAAGAAATAAACCAATAGAATACAAAGTATTTTGTAATGGTTAGACTTAGAAAATTCAACACTCATTGACATATATTATAAAAATAATATTACTTTTGTTGAATAAATACAAATATAAAAAGTACATTTATGAAGACCAGACCTAGTTACATTTCCTTCAACAATTTCTTCTTGGATAACCTTCTCCCTAGCCTTATTCTTCTCAAACTTGGCAAGGTATTCTGCCTTAAGAAGACCTATCACTTCCTTTGGTGCATCACATGGCTTTACTTGGCCTCTTATCCTAGCCAAGTGTTGTTTCAACTTCAGAATACCCCCACCTCCGATAGGTTTATTGCAAAATTTGCATATCATTTTTCCATCAATCACAACACAATGAGCTCATGCATTGTCCTTGGCTTTTGGAGGCATGGTAGCTCAAAATATTTGAAATTTGCAAAGAAATATGCCAATTAAAAAAATTACAACTAAGAGAAATGGAAAACCTTAGATAAATTTAGGAAAAAAAGGGGCCTATTTAGCCTAAAATGCTTGATAGTATAGAACTAGAGATTTTATAGCAATGTAGCATAAAACACAAAAAAAAATTAAATACATGAACAACGATGGTATATTGGATTTTTTCAAGTGAAAATTCTTACCTAGAAATGAAAACTAGCTTTCTTAGCCTCCTCTTGAAGATGCCAACTCTACTAACATCTCCAAAATAGCTCCAGGTCCAAGCCTCCAAGATGACTATTCCAACAAAAGCTCAACACTTTCCAAGCTCCCAATGAAACTCACAAAAACTCCAAATGAGATGTGTGAGGCAAATGAGATGGGAGACCTTCTTTTATTGGCTTGGAGGAGTTGCTTTTGGAGGGAAACAACCCTTAGTTTCCCTCCAAACCACCTCACAAACCTCCAAGAAAGTGTCTGGTGGGTCCACGACCGATGTGGCATTGAACTGACAAGTTTATGACGAAACTGACCACTTTACCCATAAATCGACTGGTTAGGCCTGATTTTTCTAAAAAAAGGGCGAAAGAAGGGTTTGCTTGAGTTTTTTGGGCGGTTCAGATGCTTTAGCCAATGAGTTTACCGATTTAACCGCTTTCCAGTTTAGATCGACCGATTTTTAATACTATGTTGTGAAGTTAAAAGTTAACTAATTTAAAGAAACACCGATTCACACCCCTCTCAGTGTTTCCAGCAGATTCATTAATGTATTTGCAAGGTGTCCTAATGTAACTTTTCTAAGTTGTGAATATGTAGAATAAAGCCCTAGAGGAAGTGGGATAATGCTTGCACAAAAGTTTGATGCGACTTGATGAATGCAATAGTTATGAGGAGAGTTTCACACAATGTACTTATATATTAGCTTGAAAAAATAGATCTAGCATTGTTATAAGTTCAGTCACCAATATAATTGCTTTTCACATATATGAACCTGATCCAAATGGGAGTGCATTAGTGGATTCCACAATACCACAATATGAGCTATGTTGAACTCAACTTCACATACATAGTTAGTTAATAATTTATGGTGTAACAAATAATGAAGCTCAATCGTATAGAAATGGATTCAAACAATAATCATATGTTAGTGCGATAAATTGGGTAGCAATCTCAACTCTAGGTTTCATCAATTAAATAGAATTGTATGACGAGATTTGAATAACATGACTCTAATACAACAAAAAAATTTAACAAACTATTGACTATTCAACATGTTTATAATCCCAACAAGAGGTATAAATAATCTAGCTAACAAAAGATGAAACACTTTGCTTCTCAATTATTTATATTCTTCAAGTCACATATTGTACAAAATTCAAGAGAGGAAGAGACATTAAAGAAGATGAGTTGTTGTGAGTCTTGAGATTTCATGAATGACATCTACCAAGTTATCCATTTGCACTAGCGTGGCTATGCTCATTCAGACTTTTCTTGCAATAAGGTTCAACATGATAGTGTGTTAATAGGGCTGAACTTTGAGACTAGATGACTAGGTTACATCATAGAACTTCATGACTAGGAATATTAACACTTTCGTGATATAATGCCATGCCGCCATTGTGATTTATGTCCCACATTGATGTTTCTATGCTATTTTGCTCCTTCGTGGACATTTAGTTGGGTGAACTTCTCTCTAGTTTGACTCCTTTTGTCATGGACTTAGTCAATCTTCGATTCCTTTTGAGAGCAAATCTCCTTGCCCAAGATTTGTTTCTCCTTGACAATTATCTTTCTAGTTGGGGAAACCTTGTTTGATCTGTTCTACAGTGTACCACCTTTGATCTATTCTATAATGTACCACCTTTTAGCATAATTAGATATAGTTTCATTGTTAGAATATAGAAATAATAACAGATCTTTTCATGGTCGAGGTGGTCAAGATTACTATTGCTTTCACCTATTTAGGGTTTAGTTCTTAAGGTGCAAGTTTGGGTTGAGATAGGGTCTCCAACCATGAGTTGTTAAGGGACATGGACTCCTTGTCTTTCTTCAAAGACAATGTTTCCAACACCACTTCTATGACATTTTATCCAAAGTGGACCTCGTGGATTGCATCACAAATCTACAACCTTATATAGTTTATAGATGTGAGGACCTAGCCTACTTGAGTTAGATTGAGCTTGGAGCAAGCCAGTTCAGGTCCTCTTTCTTTGCTACATTATCAAATACAAGAGGTTTCTTCGTCAACACTCTCTTCTGTGTCAAGGTTTCTTTGAACTAATAGAGTTGCTACATTGTCTTAAGAGAATTTTCCAACTCAACTATTGAGAGGGACGAATATCCTTATTGTGCTTATTTCTCTTTGGAGACTATCATGTAGTCTACCCCCTCCTTAGGGAGATTGTTGTAGAAATTTTGAATAATAAACACATATTCAATGGAGATTATCCTGATCATGTACTATTGCGGAATACATACACAATACATAAGCTCCTCTACGTTGATCATCAATATAACAAACATCAATAACAATAAAACATCAAGAGCATGCACACATTAACACAGTATGTAACCCGGGGAAAGCTTACAGCTGAAAACCCCACACTATCTGTATATTAATGATTGAGAACATGTAACATTACAATAGTCAATACTTCTCACAAATATCCAACACTATCTCCACTTGTTACACACAATACAACTCAGATCCGATCTCCAAATCTATTCCACTGCTTGCCTGCCTCCACTGCTCAATACCTGCTCAAGAATGGATGAGAATGGTTGAACCAAACTCGTATTTACCTCAAAAGAATCACTCACACTGGGAATCACGTGAGCAAAGGCTATAATCACTTGGTATTGACCAATTCTCATTGGCATAACTCAATCTCATTGATTGTGCAAATCCTCATGCACAACTATAGTCACAACTGATAGCAATCTGATCCTCTAACACTTGTCCCTGCTGAATTGAACATGCATTGACATGCAACTGAGTTAACTGATGTATTCTTTAGTTGCATTATGAGTTAATAATTAGTTTAACAACTCATCATTAGTCTATTTGCAGTTAGACTAATTACAACTAGTTTAACCAGGTCAAACTGAACACAACTCCATCAACTCCACAATCAACTCCACCAAACTCAACTGATTGAGTACTAACTGAAGTCATGCATGCAACAGCTCAACTGACCCACGACCCACAAAGAAAACGTATTTCCTTCTGACAGTTGCATGTGCCACATCTGTAGCTCAAACTGAAGTGCTCCAAGAGAATAAGATAGAGTTTATAGTCTAAATATTATTATAAGCTAATAATATTTGACTGCTCCATAATTAGACTTGATAGTGTCACCGCTGTTGTCTAAAAATAGAAGTCCATCTATTTTTGCCAACTTGACCAATCATCCATAAACAGCGTCCTGCAACTCATAGACATGATCCATATGTCTAAAAATAGACTTTGCGCCATAATTTGCCTGCGGGCCCACTTAGTGAAGGTGACTCTTTTCACTAAGCTCCATCATCTTGTTGCAATCTCAACAATTGTGACACTGGTTCTTGGAGGTTTTGGAATTCCTTCATATATTGATGGATGAACTTCCCTATTTGGGTTTCTCTTTGGATGCTACTAGCCACCTCTTGCCTAATAAATAAGAGATGAGCTAGATTATTGAGGATGGCATTTATGGGTAGGACAAGAAGGTCACTTGTATCACCCCCCTTACAGGGTTAAGGCATAAGATGGACCTTTGTGCGTAGAAATTTGTGGATTTGAGAGGACCTCATAATTAGACCCCCTTACATGTTCGACATTGGAAGCAAGAACTTAGGATCTCCTTGAGCTAGTTTATAGAAGGCTCCTATTAGCTTTGAGTAGAAGTAGGCATTGGATTCTAGTGAAAGACAAATTAAGCTAGCTTTGCCATACACAAGAGACATAGATAGAGGATCTCTTTGCTCTTTCATTTCCCTTGAGATTTTGAGATATAGGATCTGTTTATCTACTTGTTTTGCGAGTCATAAATACCTTTATTTATTTATTATCCAAATCAAAGATGCTCAACAATATGTATGGAAGAGGCCCTTAGGCTTAGATGTTTCATCCCTTGCCCATCCCATCAAGTGGACACATCTGAGAGGATTGCACCATTCTTACCAGTGCTCGTAGTGAATAAGGGTATTGGGAGATAGGTATTGAGCAACACCATTTCGGTTACTCGATCCATTAAACCTTGGGAGGATACTAGATCCACATATACGAGATACTTGCAAATTTATTGATTTAGTTCTTGAGATAGTTTAAACTAGACCAATAGGGAACCCTCCCGTTAAACCTCAATTTTTTCTCCTTGCAAATTAGAGGATTAAGAGCTAGCCAATTTTCTTCAGGTTGGTGTTTAGAGTTGGTTTTCGTAGTTTACTATCTATGTCAGCTTCCACATAGGCTAGAGTTGGGTCTCATGGATACATGATTTGTTAGTGATTTGAACCCAATTCACAGTTTGAGATATTTTACAACCTCGTGAGTTTTGGAGGATTCCACTGTTTTTAGTAGTTGGGGTTCATAGGCATGCATGTTAGAAGTGATTACATATTTGGGATCCTTGCGAGCTCACAAGTTTGAAGGGCTATTTTTGAGCAACATGCGAGACATGACTATTTATACTAGTTGGGGTTTTGGGGCTTGCATGGTGACTTTCAACACATATTTGGATTTCTTGTAGGAAAATGAATCCAATGAGCATGATTTCATTGACATGCAAGAACTTTCTATTTTTAACAGTGTCTATTTTTATGCGTGTCTTGGTAGGGTTCCACTAGCAGGTCCAAATGTTTTATTGTTTCCTATTTTTTAGGGGGATTGCTATTTTGGCCACATCAACACCATGTCACTACCATGTAGAGCATCCACTTATTGCCATTTCACCCTGCATGTGATTGCCATGCAGGGTGAAATGGCAATAAGTGGATGCTCTACATGGTAGTGACATGGTGTTGATGTGGCAAATGCGTTGTCTCATCTCATGGCATCTTGTTGGATTGAAGTTCACTCTACCTTACTCATGTTGAGTCATTTTACATATAGTTCACTTCATTTCAGTTCAGTTTAGTTCACTTCGATTCAATTCAATTTAGTTTAGTGCACATGAGCTTGCATGGGGTTGCCTTGTTGGATCTGTGTCAGCTTCCACATAGGTTAGAGTTGGGTCTCATGGAGATTAGATACATGATTTATTAGTGATTTGAACCCAATTCAGAGTTTGAGATATTTTACAACCTCATGAGTTTTGGAGGATTCCACTATTTTTAGTAGTTGGGGTTCATATGCATGCATGTTAGAAGTGATTACATATCTGGGATCCTTGCGAGCTCACAATTTTGAAGGGCTATTTTCGAGCAACATGTGAGACATAACTCTCTATACTAGTTGGGGTTTTGGGGCTTGCATGGTGACTTTCAACACATATTTGGATTTCTTGTAGGAAAATGAATTCAATGAGCATGATTTCATTGATATGCAAGACCTTTCTATTTTTAACAGTGCTTATTAGTATGCGTGTTATACTTAATAGGGTTCCACTTTCAGGTCCAAATGTTTTATCGTTTCCTATTTTTTAGGGGGATTGCTATTTTGGGCTTGTTTATTTATAGCATGTGATTGCCATGCAGGTTGAAATGGCAACAAGTGGATGCTATACATGGTAGTGACATGGTGTTGATGTGGCAAATGTGTTGTCTCATCTCATGGCATCTTGTTGGATTGAAGTTCACTCTACCTTACTCATGTTGAGTCATTTTACTTTTAGTTCACTTCATTTCAGTTCAATTTAGTTCACTTCAATTCAATTCAATTTAGTTTAGTGTGCATGAGCTTGCATGGGGTTGCCTTGTTGTACCTGAGTGAGTTATCCTTAGTTGAGTGGAGAGAGCACATTTCTATTGTCCACGTCACTCTATCTCATTCAAAGGCGATTAGGGAGTTAAACTAGAGTGCATGCCCTTCTCTCTCTCTTCCCTGCTTTCCATTAGAGAGAATGCATGAAGAACTCAAGGAGAACGTATGAGTTTAGATCCATATCACCTCTCTTTACCTTCACTCCAGTAAAGGCACATGGGAGAGTTTGGTTTGGATTAGCTTGAGTTCACTCAACTCCTTACTTCTAACAAGGTGCATGGGTTGGGATTATGAGGTCTCCTTTGCTTCACCTCACTTAATCTTGAGTTAACTGAGGCGTATTGCATGACAAAGTGCGGTTGAATGGCCATTGTTTGGCAGAGTTTTCTTGAGTGTAGTGAACAGAGCTTCATTTATATCATTTCTCTTCTTCCTTTCTCTCTATCTATACTTTGTGCAGTGAATTTTATTGTAATCTATTTTGTATGTCTCTCTATCATGCAACTTTTCTCTAGACGAATACAAAGATGGTTTGACCGTGATTTTCTTCTAGCTTCTTGGCTTGTGGGTATGATATTTCATGTTCTGTACAATGATATATATTATAGATAGTTTTGCCGCCATTTTAATTTTATCAATCACTTGGAGCACAATCTCCTCCTTTCATATTTTGCTGATCATTGATTAAAATTCTCGCATTTAATCCAAATTAAGCTCCATTTTTATCCATCTATCCATTTTAATTTTATCAATCCTTTGGAGCACAATCTCCTCCTTTCGTATTTTGTTGATTATTAATTAAAATTCTCGCATTAAATCCAAATAAAGCTCCATTTTTATCCTTGGATGTCTGTTTGCATGCCAAGGATCCATATTATGTGTTGATTTCCAGATTTTTAGATTATTTTAAGCACATTACTAACTAGGTACCTTAAAGCACCAATCCCAATGGTGAGGCAATCAACAAATGACCTTTATGTTGATTTTATATTAGTTATTATGAAAATTTCAAAATTGAAATCCTATTGCAACAACTGGAATTAATTCTTGTAATTGTTAATTAATTTAACAATTTATTTGCTACGACAAATACCAAATTAATCACACTGCGACCTTAACAAATAAAATTGCATAAATAAATAGCACTGGAAACTGAGAAAATACTAGCACACACACGATAAATGACATTGTTATTTTTGGACAAAAGTCCTCGGAAAAACCAAATTGGGAAAACTGGTGCAAAAAATGAGGGTTTTGTTATTATGCAACAGTGAAATCTGAGTACAATCTGTGGTTGCTCAACTGGCAATCCAAACATCAAGAAAATTTGGCCAAAATTATTTAAGGGAATTTCCCTTCTTCCACAAGCGACTCTGACACAACTTCCCTTCAAAAAATTCGTTCTCCTGGACCCTTTGCATCAGCGTCTGTGCAGACCCTTGGACATCTAAGCCTGGATCCAATCAAATCAAATTACTTTTCTGAAGCAACTACGTAGTCCTCTATGCGGCCTCACTGGGAATAACTTGGCCTCCTTGCTGCTCCCTCTCCCGATCTGAAAAACTTCCTCTGGATCATTGTCTCTACCCCTCACTATCTCTGCTTCTTCACTGAAGCTCGAACTCTTCGACAAGTCACTGCGGCTAGTTTGGAAAATTGAATCTCCAAGTGAATCTAGTGTTTTCTCCATCACTACATCGATTCCTTCTTATATCTTCCTATTGGGACTCCAACGACCAAGTTTAAATCTTAGTCTATGTCTCAAATCATTTCTAGATCAATCCGTGTGAGTTTCTAGAGAATTCTCACATTGACTCAATTAATTCTGATTAATTAACTAGTTTTCCTAAGTTAGACTTAGGAAACATTAAAAATTGGATAATAATCTAATTAAGTCATCTTTAGATGGAATTTTCGGAAATGATTTATGGGTTTTGGAGATCTCATGTATTCTAGCCTTTCCACCAAATTTCGTGGCTAGAACACATCTGATGCTACAAAAACTAACACTCCCTCTTAATGAGCACATCTTGCCACCACACTCTTTTTTTGTATCACCTCCTGTTATGTTGCTGATGTCTAGTTGCTGTTACCCATCAACTACTGTGCAACTTCGATGCTGCACCTGTGTTACCGCTGACACTACTATACTCCTGCCAACTCTGCATCTGCACTGCAACTCCATCTCATCTGTTGCTGCTGCAACTGCAACTGCAACTGAGAAGCATCCAAAATACTGAATCAACTATGTTCAGTATGATGCATCAATCTCCTGAATCTCTGACTGCTACTAGCATTTGCATTGTCATTGAAGAATCTGCACTGCCGCTGAATCTGCTATTGAGCCACCTACTTTGTTGCCAACATTGCACTACACTCCTCAGTGTCTTACTGCCACTTGTTTGCAACTGTCGCTCTGGTAATGATTGCATTAGTTGCCATTGATCCATCTTGCTACTGAACACTGTGGATCCTCGTAGCCAGGTAATGATCCATAAGGTTGATTCCTCAAGGACCCTGCCTAATCTCTGTAGCTCTCTAGGGCTACAACTCCAAGTCACCCCTCCTCACTTCTGGAGGTATGGTTGCCATCATCGCGAAGTCTTTCTCCAGCCTGGAGGGCAACTTGTTGATCTCGACTAACGCTGCGTGCTGGTCCTGCTTCTCCTTCTTCCTGAGAGGACACTGAATACAGTAAGGGCCAAACTCGCCACACTTGAAGCACTTGAACTTTTCCCTGTCCTTCTGCTTCTTCTGTTCCCCTTGCCCCTAACTGAGACCCTTTGATGCGAGGGCTAAATTCTCCTCCTCCTTCACACCCTTCGATTTGGTGCTATTGTTGCCACTGATGGAGCTCTTTAAAAGAGCTCGCCTCAACTCTTGCTATAAGTCAGCGCACATTCTATTCCATCTTGGTAGTGTGTCTTTGCGTAATATACTTTGGTCAAAGACTTGCCAATGCTCAGAGACACTGTTCAGTGCTAACCGCAGTAGATCTGATGGTTGAGACCTTGCCCCAACAACTGCAGGCTAGTCTCGGACCTTCTGAATCCTGGTGAGAAAGGGATCCATGCTTTCCCCCTTCTGCATCTTGATTCATCTCAACTTTTCTTCTAGGAACATCTTTCACTACTCAGAGGTACCGTGGTATAGCGTGGAGAGATCTACCCATATTTCCCTGACAGTGTTCTTGCCATAAGTATGTGAGACTATGTGATCTCAGACTCCATCCAAAATCATCCTCTTTGCCCATGCCATCTCCTTCCTGTATTCCTTCAGTTGATCCGCATCCTGGGGAATTGCCACCACATTATTTATGTAGGTTTTTAGGCCATATTCATCTAGAAGGAAAAGACACCCTATCCTTCTAGATGACATAGGTGGAAGCTCCATACAACCTATCTAGATCTCTAAGCCCTGCTATGGCCATCTCTGAATCTGTTGAAAACTCCCTTTTTCCCTTTGCTTGGATACCACTCTGCTACTTGCACTCCCTTTTGGAATGCATAGATCTGCTAGCTTCTACTTCCAATTTGCCTGGAAAAAATCGAACTTCTGAGACTCGAAGTTCCTTAAGAGAAATTTTCCCTCTGTGGTGTGTACTTTTCTCTTCCATTCGACGTTGGTTCTGCCACTACAAAAGCCTCTGCATCCAACCAAGGAATTTTCTCAACAAAAATATGAGTTGCAACTACCCCCTTGACTGCTGGAATCACTAACCCAAACAACTTGACTTTTCTACAACCGTGACACTGAAAATCGAATTTTCGCCCCAACAATTTGGCCTGCCTGTTTGAGCATTGTGTTGCCTCCAAGAATTTCGGCTTGCTGTTCCCTCTGAGCAACGATGATCCAGGTGAATATTGGTGGCCACTCACCTATTCCGCTTGGACTCCCACTGTTGTTTCTTTTTAGTTTTCTTAATTGTAGCACAACATACTATTTTTGACAGTTTTTCGAGTTCTAAACATCTGGAGCTGATTTGAGGGACCAAAAGATGTTTTAAAGGAAAATAGACAGACTCAGAAAAGTCTTAAACCGATTTAGTGATTTGTTTTCGGCTTCCTCTTCGAGATCTTCGAAACGAGGTATTATGATAGCCGTCAAACCAGTGTTTTAAAAACCGTTTACAAAAACCGGTTGCCGGTCTGACCGGCCGGTTAGCAAGGCCGCCGGTCAGAACCGGCCAAAAAACCCGGTTATACCTGCCCTTTCGCCCATTTCCAGCCCTAACTGGTGAAAAACCGACCGGTTTAGGACGGAACCGGCCGGTTTGTAGCAAACCGGCCGGTTCTGTCCTAAACCGGCCGGTTTATGGCACGCCCACCGTAACTTAAGAAAAGCCGGTTTCTGTTTGTGGTTTAGGGGTTTTGGGGTGGAGGTAAAGGTGTTTTCCCTCCAAAAACACCCTCTCCAAGCTATAAGAGACCCCTCTCACTCTCATTTGTCTCACACCACTGATTTGGAGTGTTTGTGAGTGTTTGTGAGTTTGTTTGTGAGCTTGGAGAGTGTGGAGTTTTTGCTGAAGTAGTCATCTTGGAGTTGGAGTTGGAGCTAATTTGGAGATAGTGTGTAGCTGTCAGTGGAGTTGCCATCTTCAAGAGGAAGCTAAGGGAGCTAGTTTGCATTTCCAGGTAAGGATTTGCACTTGATAATTCCTCATTTGAGTCTGCTGTCCATGAATGTTTTTTTTTTTTTTTATGTGTTATAACTTCTCACTTCTATCACTATGATCCAACATCAGAATGGGTGGAGGAGACTGAAGATCCTTTGTTTGAGGCTGGTTTTGATATTGACATGGCTTTAGCGGGGGATGAAGCAGATTATGTGGCGGCATCAGAACCAGGATCAGTAGCGGCATCAAGGAAAGGCAAAGAACCAATGGAAGGCACTAGTCGTGCAGGTCGACAAACTCGTGCTTCCATTAGGTCCACTTCTATTGTCATTGGTGGCATTAGTACTGAGGTTGCAGATCAGGCTGAGGCATCCTCAGACTCTGAACTAGATGATGTCTATGTAGCTCCTGATGATGATCTTGTGTCTAGTAGTGGTGATGAACTTGATGATTGATCATGTGTACACTGTAGACTTGTAGTAGGCCGATGGCCTCATCGCTTGCAACATTGTTTTTGGACTTTATAGGCCATTTAGAGCCTCATTTCTTATGTATTTTGCTATTTTGTCGATGATATGTATTGTACTCGGTGCCATTTTGATATATTCACCTTTACATGGTATATAAATGAGCAAACTTTGCATATTTTGTCTTTATTGGCTTGGAATCATGGTTTTACATCTTAAAATTAGTTTTGTTTCATTAGAAATTAATTAATTTAATGTATTTTTTTAAAACCGGTTCGTTTAGACCAAACCAGTCCCGGTTAGACCGGTTCCGGTCGGTAAACCGGTTCATTAGGTGGACCGGTCAGGTCACCGGTTCCGGTTTTAAAAACATTGCATCAAACAGAGATCATATGCGAAAGTTACGACCCTGGGAAGTTGATGTACCAATTTATCCAAACAGGGCCCACAATTTTGGCGCTTCATCTCCTAGGGTTAGGATTTAGGATGTTTATGGTTTTCCATTGTTTCTCAATAATAAATAGGCCTTTGAGTCTCATTGTAACACAGTTCAGAGACATGTAGCCACCACATCTCTTCTTAGAGATAAACTACCACCGCCCGAGCTAGTTTATTTCCATTTATGTATGTAAGCATATTTCAGTTCTTTGATATTAATGAAATGAAGTTTTATTTCTGCTGCATCTCTGTGTTTATGTGTATATCTGTATTTTGTTGCATTCCTAAATAAGTCCGGATCAAGCTAAATTCTTTCTTGCGCTTCTGAGCTTTCTATTGTAGCAACTGGAATTAATTCTTCTAATTGTTAATTAATTTAGCAATTTATTTGCTATGACAAATACCAAATTAATCACTCTGCAACCTTCACAAATAAAACTGCGGAAATAAATAGCGCTGGAAACTAAGAAAATACTAGCACACACACACAATAATAATGACATTGTTATCCGTAAAAACCCAACTTGGGAAAACTAGTGCAACAGATGAGGGTTTTATTATTATGCAATAGTGAAATCTGAGTAGAATCTATGGATACTCAGTTGGCAATCCAAACAAGAAGAAAAATTGGCCAAAATTATTTAAAGGAATTTCCCTTCTTCCACAAGCAGAGCCCGACACAACTTCCCTTCAAAAAATTCGTCCTCCTGGACCCTCTGCATCAACCTCTGTGAAGTGCTTGCATAGACCCTTGGACATCTAAGCCCGAAGTTGCATTTGCTAAGTCGTTTTGCTTGTCTCTATTGAGGAAACTAATTCTTCGGTTCTCCAGAAGACTCTCTTGACTTCTAGGAGCTAAATCTATTTTTCCTCCAACAAAATCGAATTGCTTTTCTAAAGCAACTGCGCAATTTGCTATGCTGCTTCACTGAGAATAACTTGGCGTCCTTGCTACTCTCTCTCTAGATTTGTAATATTTCCTCCAGATCACTGTCTCTGCCCCTCACTGTCTTTGCTTCCTCACTGAAGATCGAGCTCTCCGGCCATTGACCGCTGCTACTCTGGAAAATTGAATTCTCCAAGTGAGTCGGGTGTTTTCTTCATCACCACATCGATCCCTTCTTATATCTTCCTGTTGAGACTCAAATGTCCAAGTTTAAATCTTAATTGATGGCTCAAATAATTTTTGGATCGATCCGTGTGAGTTTGTAGAAAATTGTCACATTGACTTAATTAATTTTGATTATTAACCAGTGTTCCCGAGTTTAGACTTAGAAACATAAAAAAATTGGTTAATAATCTAATTAAGTCATCTCTAGGTGGAATTTCTAGAAACGAATTCTGGGTTTTGAAGATCTCATGTATTCTAGTCTCTCCACCAAATTTCATAAGCTAGAACACATCTAGTGCTACAAAAACTAACAGTTATGATTTCTTTTTTTGTGCTACAAGTGTTGGAGTTAACACTTCCTATGGTGCATATTTGTGTGCTAACACCTCTCTATCTTGTGCCCTACAATGGGCCACCGCTTCTAGACAGAGAGACATCCCTTTAGCCAGATCTAGCCCTTCCAGTGAGCATCTATCTAGAGATGATTTTCTTTCGCTTCAGATGTTGGGAGGACGATACATTTGGATTTAGAGTAATTTAATCCCCCTTTCCTTTTTCGATGATAGATACTTGGATCCTTGGGGGTTGTTTATTTGTATCCCTCGCTAGAGTGTTACGTGGTGCTTTATGTTTGGCGTTGCACCTTACAGCATGGATCTTATAGACTAGCTTTGCTTTTTGCTTTGATAGGAGTAGCCTTTGCACTACCGCTATGCATTGTTATTTATGAACTGAGCAATACTAAGTAATACTGTTGACATACTTTTGCTTATTTGTTGGACATTAATAAACTTTGTGCTTTATGTTTGGTGTTGCACCTTACAGCATGGATCTTATAGACTACTTTTGCTTTTTGCTTTGATAGGAGTAGCCTTTGCACTACCACTATGTATTGTTATTTATGAACTGAGCAATACTGTTGTCATACTTTTGCTTATTTGTTGGACATTAATAAACTTTGTGCTTTATGTTTGGTGTTGCACCTTACAGCATGGATCTTATAGACTACTTTTGCTTTTTGCTTTGATAGGAGTAGCCTTTGCACTACCACTATGTATTGTTATTTATGAACTGAGCAATACTGTTGTCATACTTTTGCTTATTTGTTGGACATTAATAAACTTTGTGCTTTATGTTTGGTGTTGCACCTTACAGCATGGATCTTATAGACTAGCTTTACTTTTTGCTTTGATAGGAGTAGCCTTTGCAGTACCACTATGTATTGTTATTTATGAACTGAGCAATACTGAGTAATACTCTGTTGACATACTTTTGCTTATTTGTTGGAGATTAATAAACTTGTTACTTAGGATATCTAATGCTATTGCTATTGAGGGGCATGTGTCGGTTACAATAGTTGTGGCTAAATCCAAATACAATCTTTCATTCTTCAAAATTGCTATTCTACCTACAACTAAGCAAATGGCATGTCATTGCAAACATTGGCTTAATTGAATCTAAGTTGCACGAAACATGGAAACATCTGGAAGTTTCCGAAACAGGTATGGATGGAAACGTGACTGCCGAAAATGGATATGTCCAGCGAAATGTCACAGACACGTATAATTTTTTTTCACAAATAAGTTAAAAACATATTATTTTGCAATGAAAAAAGGCAGACACATAAATGACATTTTAGAAGGAAAATCAAGTCCATATTAACTGTCATAGATGATTACATGATGCAAAATCCAAAGTCTTCTTTTATCAGTGTTCCACGGGGACGGGTCCCCTAGGGTCGGGTGCGCGCACCCCTCGCACCCCACGCACCCGGGACGGGGAGTCTCTTGGGGGTGCGTTTCCCCACGCACCCTTTTTGGGGAGTCTTGGGGAGACGCAAGGGGGTGCGTTTCCCCAATGTGGGAGTCTAGACTCCCCAAGACTCCCCAATAAGGGTGCTTCTGGGCGTCCCCCTTCAGTGTGGGAGTCTAG
>APFE030461696.1:219439-273617 GCA_000404065.3 Pinus taeda | reverse complement strand
TATTATAAATATAATACTGAATATTCATCATAGTCTTATAATAACTTACTTTTGTTTTAACTTTAAAGTACTTAAAATTCTACAAAATTGTTATAAAATCGGACAGTGATATTTATATTATGTGTTTATGGAGAATATTGAATTTTATTTTATATAGTTAATTTTCAATCTTTGTAATATGTTTAACTTAACGCTGAATTTTATCCCCATAATTTTTACTATCGATTTTTATCGAACTTCAAAGTCACCGAATACAAGTTACAACACGAACCAGGTGACTTAGCCTTTATGGTTACTGTAATTTTGCTCCTAACATGTTTCTCATAATACATGGATTGGAATTCTTCTTAGTAGTATTAAATAGCAATTAGAGTAGTTATAATAGTTATAGCAATTATAGCAGTTATAGTAGCCTCAAATATCAAAATTTTCCGAGTAGCATTAAATAGTGATTTTATGCATCTGTTTGGTATTTCTGAGTCTATACTCTGAAGCAATAGATTTACTATGCTGGCTGCACATGCCTTTCTATGGTACTAAATAGCACTTCCGGCTTTTTGCAGGTGAAGAGACACCCATATTTCAAGGACATTAATTGGGACACGCTACAAAGGCAGAAGGTGACTGTATATAATATGGGGGTATCTTTTGTTCTTTTAGAATTACTGTTCACACATCTTCAAGCTTTATGTAAATACTAAACTAGTCATTTTTCTCACAGGCAGCTTTCGTTCCAGCCTCAGATGGAGCTTTGGATACAAGTTATTTCACTTCTCGATACATGTGGAATTCATCGGAAGGAAATGCTTATTCAGCTAACAATTTTGAAGACATTAGCGATTGTGACAGTAGCAGTGGGAGCAGTAGTTCTTTCATCAATGGCCCTGATGAAGTGGTAGAGTCTTCATAGCTAAATTTCTCTGGTATTTTATATGATTCTTTGATGGATATGTAATTATTTGGTTTGCTAATGTAATGATTCCTGCTTTCTTCAAACAGATAGATGAAAGCTTGGCAAAGTTTGATAATACACCATCTGTGAATTACTCTTTCAGCAATTTCTCATTCAAGGTCTAAAAATGCTCCTCTTCTGATTTATGTTATCAGTATAAGGAAACATGTTTCTAAAGTATTTTAAACACTACAAAAGATTCCTAACCTCGCATTTCTTTAATCTGACATTTTATATCAGCTTTTGGCAACATCTTTTCATTGCTGTTTTCATTCTCTATCCATTTGTGCAGAACTTGTCACAACTGGCATCCATCAACTATGATTTGCTGACAATAAGTGGGAAGGATTCTCCGAAAGGTTCTGATTCTCATTCCTCAATTGCTTAAACGTTTACCATCTGGTAAACTGAAGGAGGTCATTTGCAAGTCGTCAGAACCTGTGGTTACTCAATGTACAATATGTAAATGTAAGAGATATAATGATAAGTCTATGAACTATCTAGTGAGCAGTTCTCCTGCTATGAGGCAGAATCATACATGCATGTTATTTCACCTGATAATTGTTTTTATTCTTTGGTTGCCTCGGCCCTCTACAGATTTGTTCCATGAATGAGAGCATCAGTAGTAAGAAGTCACGGAGCCATAGAATTGCCCTATGATGCGAACTGCACGATCATGCATGAGGAAGTTGGCCTAGGCACAGCTATATTGGAGTTGTATATTTGTTGCGAATCAATCAAAGCATTTTTACACTATTTTATGTGCCATGTAATGGTTTTGTAAATTTGAGGTAATTTGAAAACTATACCGAGTGTCTTTTTTCTTGCTTCCATGATCAGGCAAAAACTGATCAATCTGGCCACGATGTCCTGGCATGCCAAGCGGCATTCATGTGTACTTATTTTGGACTAACTTGTTTTAGTACGTCTGTATACATTACATGCCTGTTCTACTGTTGGGAACTTTTTGTTGCTTCGAGTTGTGTGCATGAAAATATTATTCAAGCCAAAATCAAAATGACTTGTGGCTGAAGATGGCAACATTTTATCTTATGCAATGCATAAGAAGAGAGTTTGAATTAAAAGGAAAACCATTATGAATTGCTGAGGTCACTGAGTTTGAATTAAAAGGAAAGCCATTATGAATTGCTGAGGTCACTGAGCTTGAAGTAAACGCAAAAAAAGATGCTTGCTTGTGTTTGTTTCATTCAAGATCTATGAGGATGTTGTAGGTTAGTCAGATCTACCCTTCGGCTGATAATGGCTTTTACTGCAAGTTGTATGTGGTAGTTTCTTTTCCCCAAGCCCACTATGCCTGTTATGGTTTTGAACAATTTATTTTGGGTGGATTTCTTAGTCTGCTGAAAGTTGGAACCATTATTCATCATAGCGTTTTAATATGACAGGCACTAAGTGCAATTTGAGCAAATGTGTTGAATCATAGCAGTATTCAGCTTGAATCCTATATTGCCGAAAGACTGAAATATTGATGTTGAGATATCAACTGTCACTATTTAGAAAGGTAGCATATAGTTCAAATTGAAGTGCATAACAAAATAGATTTTTTAGCCTTTTGGCAGACTTAGAGTGCCACTGAATATTGCAGAAGTGCTACTGTAAGTCTATCATTTCACAAGAGAGATACATGGAAAACAAGATTTCAAAATGTGAATACTTGGATAATGCATGACATCAATTTCATTTGAAGATTGCTGGATAGTTGATCTAGAGCTTGAGCAGGCGCTTACATTATCTGCCTGCCATATTGCTTTTATCTGTAGAAACATGAAAGATGATAGGCTATAGCTTCATAAATTTATCTGGATATCTCTAACAGACACTAAGTGCAATTTGAGCAAATGTGTTGAATCATAGCAGTATTCAGCTTGAAACCTATATTGCCGAAAGAGACTGAAATATTGATGTTGAGATATCAACTGTGTCACTATTTAGAAAGGTAGCATATAGTTCAAACTGAAGTGCATAACAAAATAGAATTTTGAGCCTTTTGGCAGACTTAGAGTGCCACTGAATATTGCAGAAGTGCTACTCTAAGTCGATCGTTTCACAAGAGATACATGGAAAACAAGATTTCAAAATGTGAATACTTGGATAATGCACGCCATCAATTTCATTTGAAGATTGCTGGATAGTTGATCTAGAGCTTGAGCAAGCTTACATTATTTGCCTGCCATATTGCTGTTATCTGTAGAAACATGAAAGATGATAGCTTTATAAATTTGTCTGGATATCTCTAATAGAAAAATTTGGTCCTCAACTTGGTAAAACATCTGAATTTCGCAGAATTCCTAGACCAAAATTAAATAAATGACCTTTAAATGTTTTGGATCATGTAGTCATTAAGCGGAGAACATTGACCTTTTGTTTTTATCTAGTAATTCTATGGGTAAAGGGATATCAGGATGTATAGTAAAACAACCGAAATATGAGATTTCCGTAAAATACAGTTTTAAAAAACCGCACACGGGTATATACACCACTGCTAGATAATTAACATAAGGAGACTCCTGTTTTTAATGTCTTGAAATTTTATCAGTTTATTTTAAGAAATGAATTTCTGATTATTGATCCTAATAGTTTATTTCCCATAACCATGCTTACTGCAGCAGGGTCGATAGTTCCTTTATCTCTGCAAGGGTTGTGCCAGTTAGAATATATCCAATGTTGTAATTAAATCTGAAGGCTTTGTGAAGTTTCATTGATAATCCCTGATCTGACATGTCTGATATGATAACTGGCTAGTGGCCTCTAGGCTTCCTCAAAAGATTTAAAAATCAAGGTGGCTGTTGCGTGCCTAGCACAATATCTTATGTCATCTAAACAGACAATTCTACATGGTTCGCCATTGTCTCAAAGTGATCATTCTGAACTGTTAGAAACACGTAAGTGGAGCTCATATGGACCATTGTTCGAATTTGAGAATTACTTCAGCTCATTTAGTGAAAATGGTTTGAGTTTTGAGATGGCTTTTTAAATCTTTTTAAAAATTATATCAACACTCGAAAATAAATTCAAAAGGAAAGACCCACACTTGAAGCTAATTGTGATAGTGGTTGAAATCTCTTTTTAAAGAGCTGTGCATTTTTTGCAAGCCTTTGGAAATAATTGCAACCTTCTCCTAATCCGCCAACTCTTGCATCTATTATTGTCTTTCATGTGCAACATTATCTTTGTTGGATGGCAGGATAATATCTCCATGTGATGTTTAAGTCCAACTTATATTTTTGAAGTGAAAATAGCGTAGCTGTTGGTGCCAAAAGTCTTCGAAACTATTGTGTTTGAAGTATCTGGAAAGTTACAGCTTAATATGTTAAATGGTCAATAGTACCTGTAATGCATGGTTCAAATGGTGTAGGACAACCATTTAACCATCTAATACCAAGCCTACAATGGAATGATTGCATGAAATGCATACATAGACCTATTTGTTTGTGTGAACTTTATTGTTGGAGGAAATTTACACAATTTATGTTATTGTAAGAGTGGTTAATTAAATTTTATTTATGGATTTTACTTTTTGAGAGTATTTATGTGTCCTATGTTCCAAGAAATTTGGTGGTTATGGCAATTTTCTTTTGTCAAAATCCATTTACGGTAGTACTTATATATAATGGGATTTATTTTGAGTAATTTATTTTTCCAAGGACATTTATGTTAAATTGATATAGGGGTATTTATTTGAGGAAATTATAATGTCGGTAATTGTACCAACAAAATTTTCTTGGAAAATACTGTGAAAATTAAATATTTCATTTCCTGTAAGTTGGATATTAACATGCATGCAACCTATTATCAATGAAATTTAGTATATTTGTGTGTAAGTTGGAAAAAGTTTTTATTAGTATGAAATTTAGTATATTTGTGTGTAAGTTGGAAAAAGTTTTTATTAGTATGCATGCAATCTATTATCAATGAATTAAAGTACATGTGTGTAAGTGGTTTTTTTTGGTTACTCTTTTGAAAGATGCTACCTGTATAAAATATGATATTGACATATAACGATAAATTTTGTTATATAATTACTATGAATAAGTAGAGATTTATTTTACATTTGGATTTATTAAATATTGAGGGGATCAAATATCTCAAAATGTGATGTTGGGGATCAAATCTCTTAAGATGCAAATATCTTTTTGATTAAAAAAGCTTAAGAAAAAATTTGCAACTCGAGAGATTTAATTTCTCTCAGCCCTTTATAGATTCAAAGTGAAGATGGACCTATGTTCATTTTTTATAATATTATTATATTTATATTTATAATTAATATAAACTTCACATCTCTAAATATGAAAATATTATTCTTATCTTTAATGTTATTAAAACCTGATTATATAAAAGAGAAAGAAAGAACACTTGAAAAACAATTAAAAAATATTAAATTTTTATATAAGCTTATTAGTTAAAATTTAAATATGAAATTTCAGAATATAATGGTTACAATTATAAATGATGACATTAATTTATAGTTATTATTTACATTTTAAATATATTTCTCTCACATTCTTATTTCTAATTATATGTTTATTACTTAAATTTTTATGTGTTTTTAATTTTAATTGAGTCAATATTAATTTTTGTTTTGTTTTCATTTTAATTTTAAATATAACGATCATATTCACTGTAAAAAGCCTCTCGCCACAATCAAAACCTTTTGAGAGTAGGGTCTTTGTGGTGATCCATCTTTTCAACACTTTGGAAGAGGTTTACTAATTCAACTGTATTGGTGTTTATATATCCATCATTCTTTTCTCATTTATATTTATGAGTTTGTACACTTGTGATGAATGTTCAAGTCAATGTGGAAGTAAAATCCCTTGTATTTAAAGGTCTGAAATGTGTTCACTGTGTTGGTTGTAGGCCTGTAATGATGTTAAATTTTATGCATGAATGTGTGGTTGGACCTGTGAATCAAATTGGGAATGAGACTCCTATTTAACTATGGAATGTTGATTTCCTGTAGGAGTTGTGGGCGTTGTGTGGTGTGTTGTTTGCTTCCATAAACTTGCTTTCTGATTGCTATTAACTTAAAAGGCTTGCAAATCTCTGAATGGCTGAGTTGTTATTCGTACTTATACAACCGTTAACTGTCTTAATTGTTTATAAGCTCTAGAATGATAGCGTGATTATCCTTATATCTATCTAACGATTGAATGTGCCAGTTAAATTACTATCGAAAGCTCAGAAGGGTTAACCTTGTTGAAAGTTCAGAAGAGATAGCACTTGTGTGGGCCATGACAGATTCCCAGAGCCAGCCCAAATGTTACAGAAGCACCGGAGTCGAGGCGTAGGCTAAGTCTCTATAAACGCAACGATCAACTTATGCAGGAGTCGTCCCTTTGTTATTAGCTCTTGACATCCTCAAGACTTCCACTCATATGCTCCTTCACTGGTGACTGAGATCTCGAAATCTTGGATCTCAGCGTTTTGGAAGCCAGGTCATTTGCGTTTCCTGTTGGTTTCTTTCGAGATTAATCCTCTGAGAATTCTATTGAGACGGAAAAAGATTCCCATTAGCTGTCGTGCTTAGACTCTGTCACAGCGCCTTGACTCATCAAGTACCTGAGATAGAAGTATTCCTGTTACCTAATAGACACATTTTCCATGATTTCCTGGTAGAAATCTGGGTCTCGACGATTAAGCACTGTGTCTCTCGGAGGTTCTGAGGATTTTTCTCTGAGATGGGTTTTTGTCGAGGCGGGTTTCCTTCGGGATGACGTGGCAGGACTGGGCCCAAGCGCATATTTTTTCCAAGTTAGGGTTTCCTCCAAGGTTGTTTGTTGCTGAGAAAGGTTTCCGCTGAGAAGGGATTTCCTCTGAGAAGGGTTTTCGCCGAAAGAGTTTCTTCTGAGATGATGTGGCGGGAGGGGGAACGAGAGCGTATTTCACCCGAGAAAGACTTTTCGCCGGGAGAGCGGTTTTGCGAGGAGTTTTCTTCGAGATGGGTTTTTGCTGAGGTGAGTTTCCTCTGCGGTGACTTGGCAAGGCCTTGGAGACTCAGACCTCAACAGTTTAAGAAATTGGCATGGCGAAGTTTTTGTCAGGGCGTTTTCCTCCGAGATGGGATTCTCTTCGAGGTGACGTTGTGGTAGTGGTCCGTGGGCCGTTACGCTTAGTCAGTGAGGGAGTATGAGTTGGTCGATGACATATATATGTTATGACCTGGAGTCATGAACAGGTCAGAAAGTAATACATTAATGCTGAGTGGTGATGAGACTGACTAGGACAACCATGTGGGCACAACCTGGATGTCACGGGCACTAAAATTGAAGTGGCCATAACTTTCGATTCAGAGTTCAGATTGGAACAAAATTTATATCACCATAACTGTTTCCGAGATGAGATTCTCTTCGAGGTGACGTGGTAGTGGGCCGTGTCTCCGAGATGAGATTCTCTTCGAGGTGACGTGGTAGTGGGCCGTGGGCCGTTACGCTTAGTCAGAGAGCGAGTATGAGTTGGTCGATGACATATATATGTTATGACGTGGAGTCATGAACAGGTCAGAAACTAATACATTAATGCTCAGTGGTGATGACATTGACTAGGACAACCATGTGGGTGGTGATGACATTGACTAGGACAACCATGTGGGCGCAACGTGGATGTCATGGACTAAAATTGAAGTGGCCATAACTTTCGATTCAGAGTTATTGGGACAAAATTTATATCACCATAACTATCTTGACCAGATGAATACAACAAGTTCATTCATTTCATTTTAAGTTTTGAAGAGGTTAGAAAATATTAAAATTTTTAGATTCTATTTGCATAATGCTACTGTGGATCTCGGGATAACATAGTAACCACCTTCTTTTAACTGATGTTGTGGGTTGGGATTGCACCTGGGAGGGGGAGGGGCGGGGGTTGGGTGTTACATTCAATATATATGGAATAAACATTGTAATGATAAATGTAAGTAGTCACAGTAGATGACACTATTGTGAAAAGATTCCAAAACAAAAATATTTGGTAACAATCTTAATGTTTGGATGGTGCCATTGAAGGACATTATAATTGTGATAACAACCTTGATCATAACTAGTGCAATTGATAATGGAGAAATGAATTTCAAAGAATCTACTCTCTTGAAAGACACCAATGGAGCCAAAACAAGCAATATGGTGAGAACTGGGATTAGATCACATGCATTCCACCAACAAAATATAAACCATTCTTAAAGTATAGTAGGATGATGCACACCATTTGTGCATGTTGTAAATAACACGTTGCCTATGATAATCATATACATAATAAGAATGCTTAACCTATTGATAATAACATAGATATGCAACAACATCTTCCCAAGTCTCCCAAAGGCCTCTCCCATGATGTCGCGATAGGAAACCACTAGCCCAATTATGCTAAACCTTAAAAGAGTGTCAATTGAAGCATTTGTCAACAAGCCAACATGAGCAAACTCTTGAGGTCCCATTTCAATATCTTCATAGTAGCATGTAGAACCATAATCCCTTGTCTGAATGTCGCAATCGATAGATTGATTATCGCACTAGAGAAATAGGTAACATAGAATCTTCTATACACATCATCTTCACTATCTTGGTGCATCTCGCACAATAGTAGATTTCTTTCACTCACAAAAAACATCTACTTCCACGATCTCTTCTCTGGCAAGGCTAAATTAGTCATTGTTTAGAAAAAATAAGGCACCACAAAATTGTTGGTGCCCAGATTTTTGAGATGGGGAAGTTAGGCTTGTAGATCGGTGCCAAGGAAGAACGTTAAACAAGTGAATGATTTTTCACGAAAGGAATTTTGTACATTGTTGAAATTCATGCTTATCTCTATTTTAATTACTAATTTTCATGGGCTTAATTTTTCACTTAAATAGCAACTGAATCTCCTCATTACATTGTTGCTCATTTAAATATTAAAGTGCCGAAATTAGAGTTGTAGCAGGAGGCAAAGCCAATATTCCATCAACATGATTTGGTTTGTGGTCTTCCCAAAACCACCAATAATAGCGTATGGTCTTTCTTATATCACCATTCAATATAAGACTTGAAAATTTTGTTAGATGGTGGTTTAAGGACCCCAAACTGTCGCTGGTGGTTTTTGGAAGACCACAAACCAAATGTTTACTGGAACTTGACAAGTTCACAATATTGATTCTCTTGTTGTATTTCATCTTGTTGGAATTGTGATTAAATTCAAAGAGAATCCATTTGTCTTGCTAATTTTGCAAACATGTTAGAATATCAATGAGAGCTGTTTTGTCAATTATAACCATATTATTGAAAATAAAGACTTAAAATATTCAATAACTCTAATAATTAACAAATTCTAACCATTTAAAGATTAACTTAGACCTAAAAAGTTTTCTTACAACTTCACAATTTAATAACAATTCAAACTCGGCAAATGGAAGGTGTCACTTCGAATGAAAACACCCATGTTTACAATGCAATTCAACAAATGAACTTACAAAAAAAGCAAGTTACCAATATTCTTGATTTTGAATTTGGACTGATCTTTAAGATCGAATGTGTTGTCAAAGCTTTCAGTAACAAAGGTTTTGCATAAAATGATGGAGGTGGTAGTTACTTGTGCGACTTCTTAAGGGCATACATGGTGGGTTCTAGATCTGGTCTTGAAGTACCGCATCTTGGCCCTAGGGTTAAAGAGAAGCATCCAAGATTAGGCCCCTAATTTTGGGAAGGATACAAAATATGAAATTCTTCCAAACCTCATGCTACTGAAATTGAAATTGAAGAGACGTAAATTGAGTTGGCAATATGTTTATAATTGATAACATTTGTCACATGACACAGGCAAATGGTAGAAAGGAGGGAAAAAGCTAATGATGCTTGTCCATAAAATCTTCGCTGTGAATGTGGATCTCCCAAAGTGTTGGATACAAGTGAGCTCTCTTTGATGACTCAACCCGCTGTAATTCGTTCACCTAGCGGAGGCAAAGGGGATGCCTTCAATATTGCATCCTTGTGCTAAATTGCTAATAATGGGCAACCATGGTGAATGACCGACCATGTAGGAAGCTCATTTCACTGATTCAAAGAAAACAAAATTAACACCAATCATTTGGTCAAAGAAATTTCCAACAAGAATAAAATCTACAACAGAGGTAGACATAAGATGTTGGTTCAAGGAATACTGTTGAAACTGTTAAAAATAATTGTGTTTGGATGAAGGGTTTTGGTTCAGGAACATAAAAATTGCCTTGGAACGTTGGAACTATAATTCTGGTGCATACTGGAAGGATTTCTATGGCCTTGTATGTGAATTTCAGTACACGAGAAGGTTGATGGTGGAGTAATTTATTTCACGGATAACAATCTCGACTCAAGAGGTTGGCTAGATATCACTGTTAAAATTTGAAGAAGACGATCAGTCGTAGCTTGAGAGGGTGGCAGTGACATCTGTTGTTTGAAGCTCAGTGACATTCACTCCTTATTTTGGACTCTGGCGCTGTTTTACTCTCTCTATAGAAGTTGGTATGAATTCTTTACTATTTACACGACCTTGTCATAGTTTTGGCTGGCGTAGCTGTTTTAGCTGGTGGTGATGTCCAGGTTGTTGGTGCTGTTAATATAACTGGTTTTGGTTTCATTTTATCGGTTTGTCGTGTTGCACATCTAGTTGATCGATTCCGTTTCCGAGTGGCATTTTATCTGTCGTGATAGATTGATGGGAATGCATTTGTAAGCAGTTTTTTATTATTATCTCTGTCTGACTTTGATTCTTCCCTCCTTTCTGCGAATTACCTTTGGCTTATGCCTGAGTAACTAGATAGTTTCACTGTGTGAATCTTTGCCTGGTCTATGATCCCTCATTGAACGTTACTGATTGAACGTTACTGATTGTGGGAGCCATAAGTGTTTGGACGCGAATTTGAATTTCAAATGGTGTTCGTTGTATGGCCACATCACCTTGGGGTTAAGTTGGACATTTATTTCGCTCCATTTACTATCCCATACATATCAATCCTCTTTGGATTTACATAATTTCCTGCGATGACGGATATCAACCTGGATACATTTTAGATTCTTATTTCCTCTCCACTTATATCAGTTTGTACCACTGCTATTTACTAGCCCGGTACTTGTTTGGGGTTGGTGGAGATTTGGGTAGCAGATCATCCTATTTCCCTATGTATGTATTAATTCATAATCTTTGTGTCTCTATCAGTAATTCTAGTGACACGGGGGACCGGTCCTCGTGGGGGACTAAGAACTTGGACCTAGATGCACTCATCAATGCTACCATGGCAATTGGCAATTGAGTTGTCGTATGTGCAATCACAACGGGCTCCATGTGGCAAGAGGGGTACACAATTCAACACTGGTCATATGCTCGAGGATTCCCTTCTAGCTGGAGTTGCGTTACTTGGTAGTGACACTTGACAACCTAAGGACGCAAAATGTGGAAATGATCAAACTAGGAAAAACAAGAAAGCAATGAAAACAAACACGTTGAAAACCTTGTTATGTTTTTGTCAGGATGTTCTTTGGTACAGAGTGACGAGGGGAGGGAGACTAGTGGTTGCGTGGCATCCTTACGTGGCCCAATTTAGACACCTGGCATGCACAATCAGCTGTACGACACACATCCATCATATGCCCCTACGTGTTACGTTCCTGGAGTGGACCCGAACTTCGGTTTTGGCACCAATTAGGGTTTCCTTTGCGACGATTAGGGTTACATTGTTTCATTCCCGTTCATTTTTGCCCAGGCCCAAAAGTGGCTTGTTTTGCTCTGCTGGTAGTTGTGTGTGAGCTCTGCCTGTAGTTGTGTTTGAGCTATTGGTTAATGGTGAGGTAAGGGAGGGTTTATTGGTTGTTATGGCGTCTTGTTCGACTGCTGCGTTGTGTTGTTCGACTGCTGCGGTGTTTTGTTCGGCCGCAGAGGTGGGGTGTGGGTGTAGTAAAGGGTTTCGACTCTTGAGTGGCATCATGTTGTTGCAGGGTTGTATGTCGCTGAATGTGGTTGGGTTTCAGATGGACATTTGCTCACAGTTTCTCGCTCGCTCGACCCTATTTGACATGGCATTGGACACCATGGTTGACTCGTTGCATCAAATGTTTGGAGTTTGGCATTGTCGTTTCGTGGTAGGGTTCTTCATCCTACTAGTGATACTTGTAGCTTTGTTTGTCAACACATCTTTTGCTCGATATTCACAACATTCGCCTTCTTCGTGTTAATCTTTGGCATTTTGTGCCTTCTATGGAGTATCTATGGCTAAGATTCATGGCTTTTGTGACTAAATTGGTGGCTTCTGTGGCTTAGGTTGAATTTTTTTTTTGGGGTTTCTGCACTGATTGGGTTTTTCGGTGGCTTGTTTGTCTTCTGTGAATGTTTGGAGTATATGTGGCTTCAATTCCTAGCTTCTGTTGCTTAATTGGTGGCTTTTGTGGCTTAGGTTGATTTTTTTTTGGGTTTTTGCATTGGTTGGGTTTTTCGGTGGCTTGTTTGCCTTATGTGAATGTATGGAGTATCTGTGGCTTCACTTCATGGCTTCTGTGGTTTAGGTTGAAAAAAAAGTTTGGGTTTATGCATTGGTTGGGTTTTTCAGTGGCTTGTTTTCCTTCTGTGAATGTATGGAGTTAATGTGGCATTGGTGGCTTTTGTGGCTTAGGTTGATTTTTTTTTTTGGGGGTTTAGCGCTGGTTGGGTTTTTTGGTGGCTTGTTTTCCTTCTGTGAATGTGTGGAGTATATGTGGCTTCAATTCGTGGTTTTTGTGGCTTAATTGGTGGCTTCTGTGGCTTAGATTGAAAAACAAATTGGGGTTTATGCCCTGGTTGGGACTTTCAGTGGCTTGTTTTCCTTCTGTGAATGTATGGAGTATTTGTGGCTTCGATTCGAGGATTCTGGTGGCTTCTGTGGCTTAGGTTGAAAAAGAATTAGGGTTTTAGTACCATACTAATTAGTCTGTATAGCAGTCTCTACATGTTCCACTAAGTTGCTCGAGCCAGTCTATGCATAATAATTTATTTGTATAACAGTCTCTATTTGTATAATAATTTGTTTATATAACTGTGGCTTCTCCAAATTGAGTTGCTTGAGTCAGTGTTTGCATAATAATTTGTTTGTATAACAATCTCTATTTGTATAATAATTTGTTTGTATAACTGCGGCTTCTCTAGATTGAGTTGCCCGACCTAGTCTCTGCATACTAACTTGTTTGTATGACAATCCATGTTTGCATAATTGCGGCTTCTCCAGATGGAGTTGTAACACATTCTAGTTTATTTGTGTTCTTACCACTTTTCTCCAAACTCACCTTCTATGTGTCGCACATGCTTAACTAGGAGACATACAAGATTGTGATGTGAGAGGGTTCCTCCTGGTTGGGATATAATCTGCAAAAGTGAGGTCTTGTTCTATAGCTTTCTACAGTGGAAAAATAGTCAATTAATTGGACTTTCATGCTGTAGGTGGTTAAACCACTGATGTCATAATAATTTGTTTGTATCAACATCTCTGCATATTCCACTTAGTTGGAGATAATTTCTTTCTGATTACTGCTGTTGTGTATAGAATCCTGAGCCTTGGCACTCTCAACATGGATTTTTTGTATGCATCATATGGGCCATCTCTTTGTCAGGGGTTTACTTGCTATGAATTCACATTGCTATAATGGCTACCTTCATCTCTCTTTAGAGTTGCAACGAAAACCTTGAGTATTTCTTATTGGAGACATTTTCTTTTTTATTATTGCTGATGTGTACAAAATTTTGAGCCTTGGCTCTCTCAACATGAATTTTTTATATGCATCATATGGATCGTCTCTTTCTTAGTGGTTTAATTGCTATGGATTCACATTGCTATCATCACCTACCTTCATCTCTCTTTATAGTTGCAATGAAAACCTTGACTATTTCTTATGGGAGACATTTTCTTTCTAATTACTGCTGATGTTTATAGAATCCTGAGCCTTGGCACTCTCAACATGGATTTTTGTATGCATCATATGGACCATCTCTTTCTTAGGGGTTTCATTGCTATGAATTCACATTGCTATCATGGCTACCTTCATCTCTCTTTAGAGTTGCAATGAAAACCTTGAATATTTCTTACTGGAGACAATTTGTTTATGATTACCACTGCTGTGTACAGAATCCTGAGCCTTGACACCCTTAGCATGGATTTTTTGTATGCATCATATGGACCGTCTCTTTCTCAGTGGTTTAATTGCTATGAATTCACATTGCAATCATGGCTACTGTCATCTCTCTTTAGAGTTGCAACGAAAACCTTGAGTATTTCTTATTTAGTCGGAACACTAGGGTATTATGTGGATACTTGAGTTGTAAAATTGTATTCTACAACTACAACTCTCATAATTGTAGTTTCTTTTGGGGTTATTGTAGCTTCTAGATTTGTAATTGCATTGTCTCATGGTGGATTTGTAGCAACCGTGGCTTCTCCAGATGGGGTTGTAACACATTCTAGTTTATTTGTGTTCTTGCTACTTTGCTCCAAACCCTGCCTTCTATGTGTCACACGTGCTTAACTAGGAGACATAGAAGATTGTGATGTGAGAGGGTTCTTCGTGGTTGGGAAATAGTCTGCAAAAGTGAGGGCTTGTTCTATAGCTTTCTACAGTGGAAAAACAATCAATTAGTTGGACTTTGATGTTGTAGGTGGTTAAATAACTGAAGATTATATAATTATGCAGCCTTGTGGTGGCCTTCACAAGTACTGTATCTGTGGGAAGTGGTGGCCTTGTGGAGGAAGGTTTCATAAGAGGAAGCATAAACTATGTCATTCTTTTAGTACCATAATAATTTGTTTGTCATCACAGTGTCTACATATTCCATTAAGTTGCTCGATACAGTATTAAAATTGACTCTCGCATTATTGACATGCATCTAAGTGTCGTTCATTTGTTGAACAAGATGATAACAAAAATAACCCTAAATTTTTGTTGCAGTTAAAGTTGATTGAATTCTCAAGTGGATTAGCTTGTAGCGATGAAATTCTTGAAGAAATTTTTGAGGCATTGCTAAATGAAGTCGAGTTGGAGTGCTTATGTTATCTCACAACTTAATTATGTGTGAACTTAATAATTATGTTATGTAACAGTGGGAGTAATTATGTTATGTAACAGTTGGAGTGCTTATGTTATGTAACAATTAGTCAATTAGTTAGTTTCTGTTACATGTCAGTCAGTTAGTTTTTGTAACATTATAAATTATGCAGGGGTTTTGTAATCAGTTAGTTTTTGTAACATTGGAATTTAGTTAATCAGTTAGTTCTTGTAACATGCCAGTTAGTTATTTTGTAACATTATAAAATATAAACCATACTCAAAACATATTGTATATTTGACTAGTATATTAAACCATATGTTTGTCTTTTGAACTGTATCCAAATACACATTGGAACTTACATTGCAACAGACCAAAAAGGGATGGTAACTTCATCCACATTGCAATTTGGTTACAAACAAAAAATTCATGTGACCCCTATTCTTGATGGCCACCATTTTCTGAGTTGCCCAAACTTGTAAAAGTGCCCGTCTGAGCCAAGTTTCTGCCATATGCTTGAGTCTAGTTTACTCCTTGTAGCCATGGAGGGATTGAATAACCGATTTTTCCACTTGTGCTACTAACCCCAACACTAACTGGAGGTGGCTTATAATACATAGAATTTATCCTTGCACTGGTAGGTGTATAGGGGGTGGGTATAATCCCTAACTAATAGTGGGGGCCTTGGATGTTAATTAGGTCTTGGTACGATGATGTATGATATGTAATGTGGTCTAAAGTGTTGGACATCATCCTATTTTCCCCCAACTAAATTTCACCATACTCTTCCCTCTTTGTCACCCCCTCTCTTTCCAAAAATTGTTGAGCCTTTCTTGCCTCCCTCTCTTGCCTTGCCAACTTTTTTTGATGTTCCTTTTCTTCCCTTGTTTTTTGTTTTTCGAGCCTTTCCTTTGTCTGAGCTACTGTTGCCACAATCCTTGAATCTCTCTTTTACTTGACCAACTCCTTTCTTTGTTTAGATTCCTGAATTTCAAGTTTTCTATGCTCAGACTTGAACATTAGGTTCATATATTCTTCAGAGGTGAGTAAATGTGAACTCCTCTCTAACCGAATATAGTCTATTGCTGAATGCGTTGTTGAGGCCTTCACTCTCTCTACTGGTAGCTTTAGGAACCTACCAAGTATTTTTTGCTTCATTGTCACATGCTCCTAATGGCTTGACACTTGCCTTTCAACCTCAGGGAAACCTGATTGAACCCCATTGTTGCCCTTGTTTGGTACTTCATTCTAAATAGACTCTTCTTCCAGTGATCCATTGTCCACAAAATAATGAACAAGTTCAATGCTCAACTCTGCTGGTTGAGAAGGCATTGCCATGCTTTCATCATTGGTGGATGACACATTATGTTTGTTATGGCCTCTGCCAACCATGATGGTGGGGTTACCTGGGTTGGAATGCTCAATTGGTCATTGTTGATTCTTGTTACATTCTCATTTGAAACCACATTTGCATTGTCATTTTCATGATCAAATACCTCATTTGGAATATCACATGCAGAATTAGTAGGTGCTTCAGTGGGTGTGGAAACCTCCATGTTATTGAAAATTGGTTCATTACTGAATTGTGTCTCACATACATGTTCATCATCATAGAAGTTCCCTTTAGAAAGGGATATCATACCTTCAACAACAATAGCATCTTCCTACCAATCCACATCTTCTTGGGCATCAACGTAGTCATGTAAGTCCTCTGCTTCATGACTTTCCATAACAAATGCCTGACTACAACTAGTATCATTAATAAGAGCATCATGTTTCAGTGGCCAAATCTCAGTCCTCCTAAATCCAGCCTTGATATTAAAGATGTTAGAGTCCTTTTAAATGCTTTATTTGCAAGGTCAGCTACCTCAAATCTTCTTACCTCCACCCCTGGATTCTTTGCCATCCATGAAGCGCGCTCTGCCCTGAAATAGTTCTTGAAGGGCCCAAACACGCTGACATTAAGGGGTTTCAATCTGTGAGTGGTATGAGCTGACAATGTTAATATGTCAATGCCCAAATGGTTGGCCTCCTCAATTTTCTACACAACCATGTGGCTTCCATGGCCATCTAAAATTAATAGGTGTCTATTTTAAGGCGAGACAACACTTGGCATAGATGAAACAAAGTGAAAAAGCCAATTTAAGAAGAGTTATTTTGTCATTCATGCATGGGGATGTGCAACCATGCATGCACCTGGTTCACAATTCAGTATATAGTTGTGTTTTTCCTTTGAATAAATAAAACCCTGGGATTGAAGAACTAGTTGCATTGACACAACAAAGTATAGTGATCCACTTCCTGCTCCTAGGAATTTTTTTTGATATATTTCTACTCCCTCTCTTGGAAATTACCAGCATGCCACAATTCCTTCCAAATTGTAAGCCTGTTTTGTTACAATTCTAGATATGGTTTGGGGCATAAGAGTGTTTCTCATATGCATGGGAAAGGGTGTCATAGAACTTAGACACAATTGTAGGGCATAAATTTAAAGCAGTGTCTCTTTCAAGACCCTTTATTGTTCGTAAGACAAGATCTGGATGCCTTTTTTTAAACCCACTCCACCAAGATTTTCCAGGAAACCCATCTTTGAAGGGGTTTTTCCTCCCTTGACAGATGTGAGCTACTATGGATTTGATTTACATCCACTCTAACCCATGTCCAATTTTGGCCATCTCCTTACACCACACAACCACCTTGGCTTCCTCCTCTTCTGTCATAACTATAACAAGCCCTCTATGCTTTGTATGCGTGAGCCCATTAATCCAATAATGTATGCTTGAGGTTGTAATTCCATGTTTTTCTGTAGATGCACGTATTGAATATCCACTAAACTCTATGTCATCAATTGCACCTAGCATGTCTTCCTTTGTTCATCTTCTTATGGCATTGATCTTCTTTGTTAAGCTTACACCTTGTATTGTGGTTGAGGGTGGCTCTATGGTAGATGGATGGACAATATGATTGCCACCACATGGGGATTTTCAACATCATTGCATGGAGCATTGGCAACATTAACATCATCAACTATTTCCTCTTGTAGGTTTTAACCCCGTACAGAAATTACCTGCATACAAATTCTAAATCATAGAAAAATAAACAATGCGAGAGCATAACACATAAAAACACACATGCACAGAGATTTTCCCCTGGATCCCAAAACCGGGACTACCAGCTTGATTTTTCATTATATTCCTTTCAATGTTACAATACATATTTATACATGCCGAAGCATCCAATACCATGGACCGAAAACCATCGCGTCCAAAACCATGGACCGAAAACCAGAGGTAGGTTCGCCCAACCTAATATAGGGTCCAAATTTTTTTTTCCTGGGGCACTGCCCCGGACCTCGTAGAGGGGGGCTACCTGCCCCCCTCTAACCCCCAGGTTCACTACATAGGTTAGTCATAGAAAGAATATAACATAACCCAACATCAACTTCTTTTTCAATTCATACTAACATTTGCAAATCTGAAACTTGCGTATACCTTCCAGACTTATAGTTTAATTTATTCTTCAGATGTTGACCATTAATCTATGTGTCAGAACCATATAACAGTAAACAGGGACAGGAAAAATAGAGTAGACAATCACACCAAAGAACACAAGATATAAGGTGGAAACCCAATGTGGGTGAAAACCAACAGCTACAATATGTCTCTATCTTCTTTCAATTAGAAACTTCTTTTTACAATGATTTTGTACTGGTGCAGTCTTATAACAACACGCAGGCTTCAACCTATAGAAGGCTACAACCTGCTCTCGTTCTCCAAACTCTCCTGGAAGGGAGCTACAACCCCCTTAGCTCTTGTACTGGCTGAGGTACTAGTACGTAGGTGCTGACCTACTGAAGGCTTCAACCTTCTCTTTTCTTCCAGGGACCACGCTTCATAAATTTTCAGACTGGATCCATGAATATCAATCAAACATTAAATAGATCTGCAATCAATCAACTTCCTTGTACAAATGTTGAATCAATAATTTATCAGCACACAACAATCAGACACCAATTCAGAACCTTGAAAACTGCAGTAATAAACAATAGTAGCTAAAACATATTTCAATAAAACTCTGCCACTTCACCAATAGAAACCTGCGGGTATCCACACATCCGCTGTGTAGAGCCTGCGGGTATCCACACCTGTGCTGTGTCAACCCTGCGTATATCCGCGTCTGCGCTGTGTCTAGCCTACGGGTCTCTGCGCCTGCACTATGTCTAGCCTGCGAATCTCCGCACTTGTGGTGTGTCTAGCCTGCGGGTCTAGATAATTTATCAGACTTCAATTATACCTCAGACTACCAAATTTACAGATTTGATCATGCGCCAAAGAGATCCCAACCCATCAGTAGATCCGACTTGTAATGCTCAAGTTTCTCCTTGATTCAAGTCCAGCTATAACTCACCAAACGATCACCAGAATTTCTTATCTTGCTCTTCTTAAGATATTCAACACATCTGTACCCAACCAAATTATCTCCTTCCCTTTTTATAGACTAGGCCTTACTCAAACCATGGTCCAAAACCATAGAGATCCAATACTAGGGACCCAAAACCTGGGTTCAATACTTTAGATGCAAAACCACGGACCAGAACCATAGGATCAAAAACGTCGGACTAAATACCATGGACCAACCATAATATTTCCCACGTGCGTGCGTTTTTCTCTGCATGAAAGTGTGTGTAATTCACATCCGCACTTTTTGTTTGGTACACCTGTGAATATGTCTGCACCTTTTGATCAGCACACCTGCAGAACCTGTCGATGTCTGCAGCTTTGTGAACAGGAACCTGCGGGTATCTCATTTTTTACTATTTTGAGAGCCTGAACTTGTGATCTGCTATTTGAGTGAGTTGCCATCAAGGACAACACTTATGTCATCGAACAAAACCTGTGCCATAATGCCAACAATCTCCCCCTTTGGACTTGATGGCAACCTAAAGTCACTCAAGGTTTTTCCTACCCCTTTGACATCAAGGGAAAAGGGTTATGCTCCCCTTGAGTACATGCTAAAATATCTGCTCTACTGTGCTGTCCAAGCTTCCCCTGACTTCTAGGCAAAATCTGCAAGAAGATGTTCTACAAAAGAAATATGACTTTATACATCATAACTAAGCTTCCTATCACCAAAGACTCATACATACCACTCCCAACCAAGAGGGGATACATGATATAATAAGCACATTACATTATCCATCCCAGGCATAGTGGGGCAACCAAGACAGACCATTACATGACCTTGACAAAAGAAATATAAGACATAATATCAACAACAATTGTCAATCATAGATCAGTATCCATGTTCTCCTTCTGCACTTGCTCCTCCTGACATCAAAACAACTGAAGAATTGAACCAAGATCTTCTACGATAATTCCATCAATGCATTATTAGAAGAATATATGCTCCCCCTGAAATTGTGCCAGATGGTCTCTGATAGACCCATATCGGACTCTTCTCATCCTTGCTTTTCTTCAAGTTGACTGTACCCACATAAACCAGCGTATGTACACATATACCCAATATACAACTTGCGTACAAAAATCTCTGAAACAGACAAGATTCAACAAAAAGATGATGCATCAACTACCCCCAGCTTTTGTCTAAGGTATTCAAAGGTCTCCCTGGGCAGTGGTTTGGTGAGAATATCAACAATTTGTTCCTTAGAGGGAACATACTTCAATTTGACTTTTTTTTCAAGCACTTGTTCTTGGATAAAATGATACTTGATCGGTATGTGCTTAGTATTTGAAAGCATGACAGGATTCTTTGAAATACTGATTGCACTTGTATTATCACAAAAAATGGAGATAGGTGGAGTAAAAGTGATTTGAAGATCTTGCAATGTTTGCATCATCCAAAGGAGTTGTGTGCAACAAGATGTCGTAGCTACATATTCTGCTTCAGCTACAGATAACGCAATAGAGCTTTGTTTCTTTCTGAACCAAGATACTAATCTAGGACCCATGAAGAATGCACCACCACTAGTGCTTTTCCTGTCATCCACGCTTCCTGCCCAATCCACATCTGTGTATGCATGAAGTGTGAGATCTATACCTCTAGGATACCATAAGCCATAGTTTTTGAGTTCCTTGAAGATACTTGAAAATTCTCTTAACTGCCTGAAGATGAGTTTCCTTTGGATTTGCCTGAAACCTTCCAACTATTACCACTGCATGCATAATGTTTGGTCGGGTACCTATTAGATAGAACAGACTACCAATCATGGATCTATAGGTTGGTTGATGTACTGTTGCCGATTCATCATTTGTGTTGAGGTTGCATCTTGTCACCATAGGGGTACATACTGGTTTTGAATCCTCCATCCCATATTTCTTCAAGATCTGCTTGAGATATTTGGTTTGTGATAGAAAAATGCCGTCTTCATTTTGTTGGACTTGTAAACCAAGAAAATATGTGAGCTCACCAAGCATGGACATTTCAAACACTTTCTGCATCACCAAGGCAAAATTTTGACTCATGTCTACTTCATTGCTACCAAAGATGATATCATCAACATACACAACAAGTATCAACAACTTATCGTTGTCAATTTTTATATAGATTGCTATCAGTTGATCCTTTTATAAAACCTTGTTGATGGAGGTACTTATCCAACTGATAATACTATTCCCTTGGAGCTTGTTTAAGGCCATAGAGAGCCTTTTTGAGTCTGCATACAAGTTTTGGATCATTTCCAAGAATAAACACATTTGATTGTTCAATATATACTTCTTCATTTAAGTCTCCATTCAGAAAGGCATATTTTACATCCATCTGAAATACTTTGAACTTCTGAAAGCTAGAGAGAGCAAGGAACATTCTTATAGCCTCAAGTCTGGTAACTGAAGCAAAAGTTTCTTCAAAGTCTATGCCTTCTTGTTGTGCATATCCTTTACAAACAAGTCTTGCCTTGTTTCTAACCACATCCCCATTTTCATTCAGATTATTTTTGAAAATCCATTTTGTCCTATGACATTCTTATCTTTTGGTCTAGGAACCAACTCCCAAGTGTTATTCTTTTCAATCTGCTCGAGTTATTCCTCCATGGCCTTGACCCAACATTCATCTTTGCAAGCCTCTCTTACATTTTGCGGTTCAGTGGAGGAGAGCAATGCTAGATAGCTTGAAGCTTCTGAAATGGTTCTTCTTGTTTGTACACCTGCCTCTTTTTGGCCCAAAATTTGAGATTCTGGATGATTCTTCTGAATGTATTTGGATGGAGTATTTTCTTCTATCCTTATATGTTCTTTTGGTGCTTCATGGGTTTCTTCTTTGTCATGAATCTGATTTGATGTTGACGGATAGTCTTCGCCATCTTTGAAATCTTCAGATTTTACCTGCCTATGAGTGTTTCCTTCTTCATCAACCACTACATTAATGCTTTCAACAATTTTACGAAGTCTTTTATTGTAACATTTGTAAGCTTTGCTCTAGGGAGAGTAGCCAAGTAAAATGCCTTCATCTGCTCTAGGTTCAAACTTGCCAAGATTTTCATCAGTCCTTTTAATGTAGCATTTGCTTCCAAAAATTTTTGAAGTATTTTACCGTGGGAGTCTTACCATACCAAAGTTCATGAGGAGTCTGAGTGTTGTTTACCAGGACGTTAGTCTTGTTTTGAATAGTAACAGCGGAAAATGGCTTCAGCCCAGAAGGTTGCGGGAGTTCTAGACTCATCAAGCATAGCACGAGCCATTTGTTGAACCGTTCTCTTCATCCTTTCCACTACTCCATTTTGCTGAGGAGTCCTTACAGCAGAAAATTATCTTCTTATTCCATGTTCTTCACAAAAATCAAAAAATTCATCTGAGGTAAATTCCCCTCCTCGATTAGATCTGAGGCATTTGATTCCGCGATCTGATTCATGTTCAACCATAGCTTTGAATGACTTGAACTTTTCGAAAGCTTCATCTTTATACTTCATGAGTCCTATCCAACACATCCTTGAAAAGTCGTCAATGAACAATATTAAATACTCTTCTCCTCTAGGTGACCTCTTCCTAGTTGGACCACATATATTAGTGTGGACAAGTTCAAGTGGCCTGCTAGCTGATCCTTCCTTCTCACGGAAATTAGTTCTGGTTTGCTTACCAAATTGGCATGATTTTCATATTGTATTGTCTGGAATTCTGATGTCAGGAAGATCACGAACTACCTGATACTTGCATGCTTTCCTAATCTGAGAGAAGCTAAGATGCCCCAGTCTTTTGTACCATAGCCAGTGTTCATCATTCTTGCTTAAATAGCATTGTTGTTGTTCTCCGTTGAGTACGTATAAGTTGTTTGGAGTTCTTATGCCTCTGATCACTATTTTTCTTGTATCAAGCTCACAAACAATACATCCATTTGATCGAAATATTACCTCAGTTCCTTGATCACACATCTGATTGACACTCAATAGATTATGCTTTAAGCCATCAACATACATAACATTTCCAGCCTTAACCTTTTCTTTCAAACGAACAGAGCCTTTACCTTTTATGAATGCAGGGGTGTCATTTCCAAATGACACCTTTTTTTCCTTTTCTAAGGCACTATATGACTGAAGTTTTTCTTTATTAACTGTCATATGTTTCGAGCATCCACTGTCGATGTACCATGATTTTCCTATCCTTCCGCATATTAGGCTATCCCACATCTTTCCGGTTGCGTTTCTTTCTTTTTCCATGTTTTGGAACTCAATGAAGCTTGCTCCTTCTAAGTTGTTTGCCGAAACTTGCTTCTGCATTTAGAGTCTTCATGACCGAAGTTTTTACAGATAGAACATTCTATTTCATTTTCAAGAGCAGAGAAGTTATCGTAGGTTCTTTTCATGATTCCTATCATGCTCCTTTTTTTTTGAGCTTCTCTAGTCATGATGGTCTTATAGGCAACACATTGAGCAACTTTATGACCAAATTTATGACAAGAGAAACATTGGCCATTGAAGAAATTCCTGCGATTATCAAATCTACCAACCATATGATTGTAGTTTCCATCCATTCTTGAGCCAAATTGAGAATGATTTACCTATGGTCGGTTGAGGCTTTTATTCATCCTTGATGTGGATTGCCCTCGATTTACTTGATAATCTTTGATCATTCTTGAAGCAAATTGTCCCTGATTTCCATGGTGATCTGCATTATACTTTTGGTGTTGATTGTCAACTTGTTCACTTCTCCTTCCTACATCAAGATAACTTTTGGAGGTGGATGGCTTTTGCGCTTGCTTTTGAGCTTGAGATACCTCTTCAGAATATTCGAGACCAGTCTTGATTAGAGGAGAACACTGCACTTTGATAAGCTAATCTAGAGTTTCAGACCCTTTAGCAAATCTGAGATTAAGGGCTTTTGTTTTCTTAATTTCTTTTCTAAGTCCCACAATTTCACATTCCAAATGTTCATTGTGTTTATCTTTTTCAGTAAGTTGGAATGTTAGAGTATCTATAATCATATTCTTTTCCTCTAAAACTACTTTAAGTTTAGAAATTTCTTCATAAAGACCTTCTTCATTTATAGCATCCAAGAAATCATCATCTTCAAAAGCCATCAAAAGTCTATCATCATTACCTTGTTCCTCTTCATCACTATTTGACAATCCATCACTGTCTTCATGCGTGTAATAACTCTTCTTATTCTATTTTTTGTTCCATCTAACAGGTTCCTTACCTTTGTCTAGTTTATCTTTATGAGGACATTTTGCAGCATAATGACTGATTCTTCCACAAGCAAAGCATTTGAAAGGTAGCTTACCTATGAATCTACCAGTTCCTCGTTGAAGGTTCTTGACAAAATTTGATTCTTTCTCTTCTTCTGACATATGTCCTGACTCATAGTAATCTCCGTTTCCTGAAGCCTTGAATGCATCTTCTCTCCTGTCTGATGGTCCTCCTTTTTCTCATTTCGTAAGCAGTTAGAATTCCATGCTGTTGTGACATTGTAAGGCTCTGTAGATTCTACTTTTCTTCTATGGCAGAAACTTTTGAATCAAACTTGGGAGACAAAGATCTTAGAACTTTTTCAACCAAAACAACTTCTTTTATTTATTCACCCAAGTTTTTCATACAATTTACGATCTCATCTATACATAGGAAATAGCTAGCCACACTTTCATCATTATGCATTCTGAGACTTTCATATTGAATTCTAAGAGTTTGTAATTTTGCACATTTTACCTGTTCATCTCCTTCATGGCTCAGAACGATCTTGTCCCATATTTCTTTTGCGCTTTTGAGTTGCATTACCTTGACAAATTCTGATTGAGATAGACTTCCCAATAGAGTATTGACAACTTTTGCATTTGTTTCATACTTCTTCTTCTCTGCTGGATCTGTAGGAGTTGCTGACGGAAATGTATATCCTGTTTCCACAATATCCCAAACTTCTGTACCAAGAGATTGAAGATAAGCAGTGATTCTTACCTTCCAATAGATGAAGTTGGTCCCATCAAATATCAGTGGCCTGATAGATGCTTCCTTTTCGTAGTTGCTCATGATGATAGATCTTCCTTCAAGCGATCAAGATTTTCCTGAAGGACTGGCTCTGATACTAATTGTTGAAAATAATACTAAGAGGGGGGGTGAATCAGTATTATCAAAGTCTTTGCAATTTATACAAATATTTGCAGATGAAACTTGTGTATACCTTATAATATATTAATCTGTGTGTTAGAACCATATAACAAGAACAAAAATAGAGCAACAGTCACACCAAAGAACACAAGATATAAGGTGGAAACCCAATGTGGGTGAAAACCACCTGATGCAATATATCTCTATCTTCTTCCAATTAAAAACTTCCTTTTACAATGATTTTTTACCGGTGCAGTCCTTTAACAGTACGCAGGCTTCAACCTGCAGAAGGCTACAACCTTCTCTTTTCTTTCAGGGACCATGTTTCATAAATTTTCATACTAGATCCGTGACATTAAATAATCATCAAGTACATGTGAATCAACCAATCTCCTTTCCATAAACAACTAATGAATCAACCAATAGCTTCTCAAAATGCAGTAACCAGAAAAATAATACTAGTAAGCAAAGACCGATTCTAAACCCAAAACTTCTGCGGCGATAGACAAAAGGCAGCCAGAATATATTTCAAGAAAAGTCTGCAACTTCACCAATAAAAACTTTCAGATATGCGTACTTCTGCTATGTCGAGCCTGCGCAAGTCCGCAACTGCTTTGTCTCCTATTCTGCACAGCTCCGCACTTCTTTGTCTTCTGTTTTGCGCAGCTTCGCACCTATGATGTCTACTCGACTGTGCACCTCCGCACCTGATTCGTCTTCTGGACTGCGCACCTCCGCACCTGTGCCTTCTTCTGGCCTGCGTACCTTCGCACCTACGTCGTATCTCACCTGTGGACCATTGGGTATAGAAACTTTATCAGTCCTCAATTATACCCCAGACAGTTAGATTCACAGATCTGATCATACACCAAAGAGATCTCAACCCATCAGGAGATCCGCCTTATAATGCTCAGGTTTCTCCTTGATTCAGATCCAGCTATCACTCACAAACCGATCACCAGAATTTCAGATCTTGCTCTTAAGATATTCAACACACACCCATGAAAAGGCCAAATGATCTCCTTCCCTCTTTATAGTCAAGGCCTTTCTCAAACCATGGACCAAAGCCATAGAGATCCAATACTAGGGACCCAAAACCTGGGTTTAGATGCAAAACCATAGGATCAATAGCGCCGGACTAAATAACATGGACCAAACATAAGATTTTCCACGTGCATGTTTTTCTCTGCATAAAAGTCCATCCATTTTAGGTTCTCACTTTTTGTTCGGAGCGCATGCAAAATTATCTGCATCTTATGAACTGCGCACCTACACAACCTGGCAATGTCCGCATCTTTTGGACGGTGCACCTGCGGAACTCAAAAATAACACTGATGCACTATAAATTATCATCTGATTCCTTTGTCCTGCATCCCATGTATACTGACACATCTGCTATTTTCTTTTGTAGACTCATCTAGTTGTGTATAAGTGAATTGTTCTTCTATGAGTGGGTTGCCATCAAGTACAACACATACATCATAATGCCAACAATCTTTTATTTCGGTGTCAAGAAAAGGTTAAATGTCTCTATTGGTAGAAGAAATCTCAAGATTTTTCTCCTGGTCTTGATGTTTGTCATTTTGTATTACCATGGACACCATTTAGAAAGAAAAATCTAAAAGATATGGAAAATTCAAGCCCAAGAGAGTAGCCAATCCCAGAAGGTCGTTCTGAAAATTCAAATATTTAAACAAAGTGCAGGCAACCAAAAAGAGACAATGCATGTTTTATTTGCAAACAAGAAGGTCATTTCACCAGAAAATGTCCTAAAAGCTCTTCTAACAAGTTGAAAGCCTGTATAGAAATTGATGATTTTGTAGATAATTGGTATATGGTTGATTCTCAAGACGAAGTATCAAATGTATATATATTAACTGATGCTTCCCTGTCAGATACTGAGTCAATTCGTGATATGTGTCAGAAAATGAATAGATGCTATGATTGTTCTGAACCAGAGAATGAAAATGAATTGCATTTCAATGATGAATTAAGCTCAGATGACTATACTGATGAGACATCTGAATACATTTCAGATGATGCTATCTCTATTGCTCCTTCTCTATCTACTTCTATAGATCGAGGTACTAAGAATTCACAACCCGTTTTAAACTCTTTGCCTCCACAATACATGTTGAGTTATTTTTGCCCTTATCCAAAGACAGTTTCTCAATCATCATCTTTGCTTTCTCCAACATTTGTTAATCTTGACGAAAGTTCTTTTCTCAAAAAGATTGTTAGAACTAACAATCTTCTCTATATTCTTGTTGAATTTCAAGTCAAAGGAGAATGGACCAATGTAGATGCATTCATTGAGACAGGAGGCTCCAACAATTTAGTTCGCCCATCTTTATTTAAAGGTTTATGGAATCCTTTGCAAAATATTCTTATTACTGAGACCATTGGTGGCTTCGTCAATCTCACCCACTATGTTGATACCGTTTCTTTAAAAGTTGGCGGGAGTATAAAATTTTCTGCAATCCAGCACTATGATGCATATGCAAGGTTATTCCTTGGAATGCCTTTTATTAATTTTGTGTTGCCAGTTACAACCAGTGAAGACAAAGTCATTTTAAATATAAAAAAAGGGCAATTTTAATTCCAAGATTGACTTTGGCCAATTCATAAGCTCGAAAAGAAAATATCCAAAAGAAGGCATGTATAAAAAGACCTCGGAATGATTCTAATAATTGGCAAGAAGTATTGTAGATTTATGAAGAAAGGAGTCAAACAAATACTAAACAAAAAGCAAACAAAAAACCTGATTGGTCTCCCGAACAAATGGCTATTTATGATGAATTGTTGAAAATTTGTTCTGAAAATCCTCAAGCATTTTGGAGTATAGAGAGTCCCCAGCCAGAAATAGTTACTCTTCATGACAATGGGGTTAAAGGAAAACTTATAACCCGCATCTCCACCACATCTTCATTGGTATCAGAGCCCTATTCTCGATTCTCTAAATGGAAAACCTGTTACACTCTTTCTCTTCCATTGATCGTAAAATAGTAACTGAAGTCACTTCTAGAGATATTGAATCTAATTTAGACTCTAATGAAACACATGAAGCTATTGAAAATCTTCAGAGTTGGAATCCCCCTGCACTTTGTGCAACTGATGTCTATAAATTTCCTCTTTCTTATGTTTTTAAAAGAAAATATTCTCTGAAAGAAGTGGAAGTCATTATAAAAATTTCCGGTCCATCGGTCCAAATAGTAGCTTTAAACTTATTTTCTGATGATGAGATTAAGAAATTCCAACAATATGTTAAGGATCAGAAGTATTCCTATCTTCATTTTGGTGGTATTAGAATTGGTCTTGCTCCTCTTTTCTAACATGGATTAAATACTCCTAGCATTGTTGAAGTCTTTGATACCCATCACCAGAATTATGACCATGCAAGGATAGGAACCATTTTGGGTAATCTATCTACAGGTTGTCAGTTTGGTACGATATTTCCAAATTATTCAATTAGCCTCGCTGATGTTCATCTTAAAGATTGTTGGAAACTCATGGTTGGAGTTCAAGGTCTTCAAATGATAGACGATAGTGATTATTTTTTTGTATTGGTTCAAACTTCTTTTCAGTTAACCAATACAGCCCATCCTAAACTTAAACAACCTGTCTTAAAAGACTGTGTTACTGTTGGTCTTTCTAATGCTCAAGTTGAAGGTGTTCTATATGATGCAACTGAATTGCCTAGCGAATGGTAATTATTTATAAGCCATTAAATGCAACCACAAAGAGCTTCAATTATCCTCTGCCCCACCAGGAAACAATTATGCAAAAAATTCAGAAAAGCAAGGTCTTCAATAAGTTCTATATGAAATCTAGTTATTACTAGATACAAATCAAAGAAGAAGATCGTCACAAAAATGCTTTTACATATCCTACAGGTTTTTACCAATGGAAAGTAGTTCCATTTGGTCTGAAGAATGCTCCATCTTTCTTTCAACGGCAAATGGACTATATTTTTGGTAAATATGATTTTAATGTTGTCTATATTGATGACATCTTGATTCACAGTCAGGATCTCGAATCCCATCTAAAGCATTTTCAGATATTCCATGAAGAAGCAAAAAAGCATGGTATTGTTTTGTCTAAAAAGAAAATGCTTATGTTTCAAGATAGTATCGATTTTTTGGGTATCCATGTTATAAATGGTAAAATTCAGATGCAACCTCATGTTTTGACCAAGCTCTTTTAATTTCGTGATGAGCTACAAGATACTAAAATGATTCAACGATTTCTAGGAGTACTAATTTATGTTCATAAATACATTCCTAGATTGTCAGAAAAAAAACTGCTCCAATCAGAGGACATTTGAATTCTGGATGGTCACCAGAAGACACTGTAGCAGTTAAATTGTTAAAAGTTGAATGCAAACATCTCCCCGAGCTCAAACCGCCAGGTAATGGATTTCTCATCCTTCAAACTGACGCATCCGATAATTTCTGGGCAGCCATCCTTTTTGAAAGGAAGGAGGATGCGGGAGAAGAAATTTTATGTGCATATGCATCTCGAGAATTTTTGATTCACCAGAAAAATTATTTTATAGTTGAAAAACAAACTCTTGCCATTTTCAATGGCATATAAAAATTTGAATTATATTCAGCCCCTGCCAAGTTTCTGATAAGAACAGATTCAATGAATTTCAAGTATTTCTTATCAAAAAAAATATCAAGACAACTCGCAAGAGGAAGATTATTGGCATGGCAGACATGGTTTCAAATGTATGATTTTGATGTTGAATGGGTTCAAGGTATTTCAAGTTATTTAGCCGACTCTCTTACCAGAGACATGAACAAAGTCCATACTCATAACCAAAGAACTGATATATTTGTTCTTCCTGGTAAGACCTCTGCAAATGATAATTTTGAAACCTTTGTAAAAATATTTCAGATTCTTGAATTCGTTCTTGGTGATTTCCTTGAAGAAATTAAAAAGGTTGTCAGGCTGAGAATTAGAAGAAATCAATGGATACAAAGATGTCAAGCCTCGCAGTCTAAAAATGTTGGTATTTTATTGGGTTTAGATGAAGAACTAATAAAAGTATATCCTCTACCCAATATGAAGGTGAAGCTTTATTTTAAGACTCTTGATGACTACTGGAAAAAAGAGTATACTGAATCCATGATTAAAGTGTTGAAAACTTTGAATTCTTATCATATTATTGGTGGTATAGATTTCTGTTTTGCTATTTATACCTCTACTAAAATGTTGGATTTAGATGAAATAAATATGACTGAAAAGGTTGGAAGGTTTTTAAAGTCTTTAAGAATTCCTGATCTTTTCGAAGAAATTGATGCTGCATTTCTTCAAAGAAATGACGAAAATTTTGCAAGAACAAACTCATTTCCCCAATACGGACTTTTTGAACCATTTGCAGATTGGGAAATAAAAAATGTTCGTTGCAGGAAGAAGCCACAGATGAGAGCCTCTCAATGTATTGAAAGGACATTACAGTATTTGAGAACTTTCTCGACAACTTGGGACTATCAAAGTTTAGAATTCAGAAATCCCAATGTCCCAAATCCTTTTGCACAACTTTATGGACCTGAAAGAGTTAATGAATCTATGTTAGCTGACAATACTGAGGAAGTCAAGAAAATTACTCTTTGGCTCAAAGAATTTCATAAACTCAAGTTTCCTGAAAAATTTTCTATGATTAGAACCTTAGAAGAACTTCAAGGATGATTAAGAGTAATCAAATTACTAATTAATCAAAAGGCATTAATTACTATTAGTATTATGGTAGGAAATTGGAGTGATGATGTAGTTTGTCTGATAAGTTTATTACTGTCAACCAAGGTATGTTCATCCATGATTTTTGAATTAGGATGGCAACAGGTGGCAAATATCAATCATATCTACAAGCTTTGGATCCAATGTGCCATAGAACACTCTATCAGCATCTTTCAATTTTTCAAATGAGAATTATTAGATGGAGTTGAAATGTCAGTTCAAACAATGCCTGAATTCGGTAAAAGCAAAAAATATTCCTTCCTTGACATAGAGATAAATCCAATGGCTTATGTTAATAGGTGGACAAAATCGGAGGATAAATATCTCTCTTTCTACAAAAGAATCTCTATGTTACAACCGACACGATAAAGTTTGATCTAGGACAATCATCAAAGGCACTAATGAAAGGAGAATCTTCTACAGTCTCAACAAAAGAAAAAGTAGCTATAGCAAAAGGAAAAGAGAAGGTATCTGATGATAAAGCAACAATTTTCGTAGAATTGTACCAAGATGCTCAGGAGCAACAGGACCACACATGGGAAACAGAATATTTGGAATGGTTAAATCAATCATGGATAAAGAAAAAGCTTCCCTCATCCTCATCAGAAGCAGATGAACCTGACTTCAAATATAACAGTGACAGAAGTCCAAAAGGACCTTGGTAATGCATTTTATTTTAAGTATTGTACTCGAGAATATTGAGCAGACACCATCTAGACTAGTAATGTATGATAGGAGCCTCAATAATTCTCACATGTTCTTAAGATTTATAAGTGTGTGAATGTGTGTGTGGGTATGTGAGTGAGTTGGTGTGAAAGAGTTTTTCTATTTCATGCAGTAAGAGATTAGAGACTAAAAGGCTCTACTCTGAGGCATTACTTGGTATGTAACATATTTATTTGAATTAATACTAAAGCCTGTTGGGCCACTTGTCTGAGGACAATTTATACCAAGATCACCTTAATTCGGGATTATAAAGCGAGTAGAAGACTAGAGGAGTCGTGTGCATTCTCATATTTCCTGTACCCGTGGTGGATGGTGTGAGGAATTCTAGCTATTCTTCAGTGATTCAAGTAAGTTACTGAGTCCATCATCTTAAGTTTGAGTCCATCATCTTAATTGGGATCAGAGCACTTGAATCTTAAAGTTTGAGTCCATCATCTTAAGTTTGAATCCATCATCTTAAATGTTCTGCAATCTAGAACTATGATGCATCTACATGTTTATTCCGTGGAATGCCTTTTATTAATTATGTGTTTCCAGTTACAACTAGTGAAGACAAAGTCATTTTAAATATATAAAAAAGGGCAATTTCAGTTCCAAGATTGACTTTGGCTAATTTAGAGAAAAGAAAATAGCCAAAAGAAGGCAGGTATAAAAAGACCCCAGAATGATTCTAATAATTGGCAAGAAGTATTGCAGATTTATGAAGAAGGAAGTCAAACAAAAATAAGACAGAAATCCTGATTGGTCTCCCGAACAAATGGCTATTTATGATGAAGTGTTGAAAATTTGTTCCGAAAATCCTCAAGCATTTTGGAGTATAGAGAGTCCCCAACAAGAAATAGTTACTCTTCATGACAATGGGGTTAAAGGAAAGCTTATATCCTGCAATCCAACTGATGAAAAAGAAATAAAAAAGCAGATTGAAGAACTATTAAGTCTCCAACTGATTGAACCTAGTTCTTCTCATTATTCTTGTTCTGTTTTCCTGGTAAGAAATCATTTTGAAATAGTCAGAGGTAAAGCTCGAATGGTAATTAATTATAAGCCATTAAATGCAATCACAAAGAGTTTCAATTATCCTCTGCCCCGCCAGGAAACAATTATGCAAAAAATTCAGAAAAGCAAGGTCTTCAGTAAGTTTGATATGAAATTTGGTTATTACTAGATACAAATCAAAGAAGAAGATCATCACAAAATTGCTTTTACATGTCCTGCAGGTTTTTACCAATGGAAAGCAGTTCCATTTGGTATGAAGAATGCTCCAGCTTTCTTTCAACAACGAATGGACTATATTTTTGGTAAATATGGTTTTATTGTTGTCTATATTGATGACATCCTAATTCACAGTCAGGATCTCGAATCCCATCTAAAGCATTTGCAGATATTCCTTGAAGAAGCAAAAAAGCATGGTATTGTTTTGTCTGAAACGAAAATGCTTTTGTTGCAAGATAGTATCGATTTTTTGGGTATCCATGCTAGAAATGGTAAAATTCAGATGCAGCCTCATGTTTTCACCAAGCTCTTTGAATTTCCTAATGAGCTACAAGATACTAAAATGATTTAGCGATTTCTAGGAGTACTAAATTATGTTCATAAATACATTCCTAGATTGTCAGAAAAAATTGCTCCAATCAGAAGACATTTGAATTCTGGATGGTCACCAGAAGCCATTGTAGCATTTAAATTGTTAAACGCTAAATGCAAACATCTCCCTGAGCTCAAATCACCTGGTAATGGATTTCTCATCCTTCAAACTGATGCATCTGATAATTTCTGGGCAGCCATCCTTTTTGAAAGGAAGGAGGATACGGGAGAAGAAATTTTATGTGCATATGCATCTGGAGAATTTTTATTCACCAGAAAAATTATTTTATAGCTGAAAAAGAAACTCTTGCCATTTTCAATTTCATACAAAAATTTGAATTATATTTAGCCCCTGCCAAGTTTCTGATAAGAACATATTCAATGAATTTCAAGTATTTCTTATCAGCAAAAATATCAAGACAACTTGCAAGAGGAAGATTATTGGCATGGCAGACATGGTTTCAAATGTATGATTTTGATGTTGAATGGGTTCAAGGTATTTCAAGTTATTTAGCCGACTCTCTTATCAGAGACATGAACAAAGTCCATACTCATAACCAAAGAACTGATATATTTGTTCTTCCTGGTAAGACCTCTGCAAATGATAATTTTGAAACCTTTGTAAAAATATTTCAGATTCTTGAATTCGTTCTTGGTGATTTCCTTGAAGAAATTAAAAAGGTTGTCAGGCTGAGAATTAGAAGAAATCAATGGATACAAAGATGTCAAGCCTCGCAGTCTAAAAATGTTGGTATTTTATTGGGTTTAGATGAAGAACTAATAAAAGTATATCCTCTACCCAATATGAAGGTGAAGCTTTATTTTAAGACTCTTGATGACTACTGGAAAAAAAAGTATACTGAATCCATGATGAAAGTGTTGCAAACTTTGAATTCTTATCATATTATTGGTGGTATAGATTTCTGTTTTGCTATTTATACCTCTACTAAAATGTTGGATTTAGATGAAATAAATATGACTGAAAAGGTTGGAAGGTCTTTAAAGTCTTTAAGAATTCCTTATCTTTTCGAAGAAATTGATGCTGCATTTCTTCAAAGGAATGACGAAAATTTTGCAAGAACAGACTCATTTCCCCAATACGAACTTTTTGAACCATTTGCAGATTGGGAAATAAAAAATGGTCGTTGCAGGAAGAAGCCACAGATGAGAGCCTCTCAATGTATTGAAAGGACATTACAGTATTTGAGAACTTTATCGACAACTTGGGACTATCAAAGTTTAGAATTCAGAAATCCCAATGTCCCAAATCCTTTTGCACAACTTTATGGACCTGAAAGAGTTAATGAATCTATGTTAGCTGACAATACTGAGGAAGTCAAGAAAATTACTCTTTGGCTCAAAGAATTTCATAAACTCAAGTTGCCTAGAAAATTGTCTATGATCGGAACCTTAGAAGAGCTTCAAGGAAGATTAAGAGTAATCAAATTACTAATTAATCAAAAGGCATTACTTATTGTTAGTATTATGGCACGAAATTGGAGTGATGATGTAGTTTGTCTAATAAGTTTATTACTATCAACCAAGGTATGTTCATCCATGATTTTTGAATTAGGATGGCAACAGGTGGAAAATATCAAACATAACTGCAAGTTTTGGATCCAATGTGCCATAGAACGCTCTGTCAGCATGTTTCAAATTTTCAAATGGGAATTATTAGATGGAGTTGAAATGTCAGTTCAAACAATGCCTAAATTTCGTAAAAGAAAAAAAGATTCCTTCCTTGACATAGAGATAGATCCAATGGCATATGTTAATAGGTGGACAAAATCTGAGGATAAATATCTCTCTTTCCACAAAAGAATCTCTATGTTACAACCGGCATGATAAAGTTTGATATAGGACAATCATCAAAGGCACTACTAAAAGAAGAATCTTCTACAGTCTCAACAAAAGAAAAAGCAGCTACAGCAAAAGGAAAAGAGAAGGTATCTGATGATAAAGAAACCATTTTCATAGATTTGTACCAAGATGCTCAGGAGCAACAGGACCACGCATGGGAAACAGAATATTTGGAATGGTTAAATCAATCATGGATAAAGTAAAAGCTTCCCTCATCCTCATCAGAAGCAGATGAACCTAACTTCGAATATGATAGTGACCGATGTGCAAAAGGATCTTGGTAATGCCTTTTCTTTTAATTATTGTACTCGATAATATTGAGCAAACACCGTCTGGACTAGTAATGTCTGATAGGACCCTCAATAATTCTCGCATGTTCTTAAGATTTATAAGTGTGTGTATGTGTGTGTGGGTAAGTGAGGGAGTTGTTGTGAAAGAGTTTTTGTATTCTGTGCGTTAAGAGATTACAGATTAAAAGGCTCTACTCTGAGGCATTACTTGGTATGTAACATATTTATTTGAATTAATACTAAAGCCTATTGGGCTGCTTGTCTGAGGATAGTTTATTCCAAGGTTGCCTTAAGTCGGGATTATAAATCAAGTAGAAGACAAGACGAGTCGTGTGTGTTCTCATATTTCCCGTGCTCATGGTGGATGGTGTGAGGAATTTTGGCTATTGTTTAGTGATTCAAGTAAGTTGCTGAGTCCATCATCTTAATTGGTATCAGAGCCCTATTCTCGATTCTCTAAATGGCAAACCTGTTATGCTTTTTCTCTTCCATTGATCGTAAAATAGTAACTAAAGTCGCTTCTAGAGCTATTTAATCTAACTTACACTCTAATGAAACTCATGAAGCTATTGAAATCCCTGAGAGTTGGAATACTCCTGCACTTCGTGCAACTGATGTCTATAAAGTTCCTCTATCTTATGTTTTTTAAAGAAAATCTTTTCTAAAAGAAGTTGAAGTCATTATAAAAATTTCTGGTCTGTCGGTCCAAATAGTAGCTTTAAACCTATTTTCTGACGATGAGATTAAGAAATTCCTACAATATGTTAAGGATCAGAAGTATTCCTATCTTCATTTTGGTGGTATTAGAATTGGCCTTACTCCTCTTTTCCGACATGGATTAAATACTCCTTGCATTTCTGAAGTCTTTGATACCCGTCACCAGAATTATGACCATGCAAGGATAGGAACCATTTTGGGTAATCTATCTACAGGCTATCAGTTTGATACAATATTTCCCAATTATTCACTTAGCCTGGCTAATGTTCATTTTAAATATTGTTGGAAACTCATGGTTGGAGTTCAAGGTCTTCAAATGATAGACGATAGTGATTATCTTTCTATATTGGTTCAAACTTCTTTTCAGTTAACCAATACAACCCATCATAAACTTAAACAACCTGTCTTAAAAGACTGTGTTACTGTTGGTCTTTCTAATGCTCAAGATGAAGGTGTTCTATATGATGCAACTGAATTGCCTAGCAACTAGTATTTTCAATATAAGTCACTTGCAGATGATAAAAAGCTTGAGTCAAAACTGAAAAGACTATCTATTAGTAATGGTCAAGTCAAGATTATTCCTAAAAAACCATAGATTCCTCGACCCATTGTCATGCCTCGTCGCTATGTAGTCCCTGTACCTTCTATTGAATTCTCTTCTTCTAGAAGTGTCGATCTTCCTCCAATTGAAGAAGTCTATCCCTCTCAATCGTAGTTGTCTTCAAGTGAACTGTATATACCTGACTTTAAACCTTTTCTTGCTGTCAATAAGATGCATCATATTTCTAGTACCCAGTTTTCTCCTGTTGAAGAGTGGCAGTATGCTAATCGTCGTTTTATGAAAGGTGGGAAATGGCCTCCCAAGACAAAATTTTGCACTACCTTTTCTATGTCAAAACAGCCAGCAACAAGAGCTGATTGTGCTCCTTTGATAGAGGATAATGCATTAAACACCAATGACCTAGATCAGACCTATCAAATAGGTAATTATCTTACTACCTGGTGTTCACATGCTAAAGATGTTCTCGATGATCTAGGATCCCAGACTGAGTTAATCTTAGCTAATCTTAAGCTTCCTATGATGGACAGCAAGAAGAAAAACAAAGAAGAGAAGCAAAAGAGAAAAAGAAAAAAGAAAAGAAAAGGAGAGAATCAAAGGCTCCCAATTTTTCTATTTCAATGGATACTCCTAACTATTGGGATATAGATGAAAAGAAAAAAAGAAGTGAAGTTGAGTCTAGTACCCAAGCTTCTGAAAACAAATTAGAGACAGTAAAATCAAAAAAAATTCAAAAACCAAAAAGCGAGATCGCCACTTTAGAAAATGTTGCCTCTAAGTTTCCCTCCTTCATTTTTCCATCTCTCCAAAAGGCCCATGTTTTTTGTGAAGTCCCAAAGTATCCGAGGATTGAAGAAGACTTGTTTGCAACCAATTCTACTGAATATGTTTTTGATTTAGACAAATCTACAAATCTAGTTGAATCCATCAGAGTTTGGACTGGTGCCCTATATCAAATGCAAGTTGTCTCTAGATTAGACAATATTTCTATTTTTGCCTTAGCTAAAAAAAGAATGCCCAAAATTGTATATGACTGGTGGATGGGACCATCAGAAGAAGAAAGAATGAATGTAGCTGCTACAGGATTAGCTACTTTAGAATTGCTAGTCAAAACTAAATTTGTCCCAGAACCAGTAGATGAAATGAAATAGATTATAACAAATCTAACACGAATGGAATTGAAAGATTTAAAGTTTTTAGATCAATTTGGCAACGATTATATGGCTAAGATCTAAAAAGCTAATCTTACCAATGATTCTACTCAGAAGATTTCATTCCTATCAAAATTGCCTGGTAATTTAGGTGATTTAATTATGAAAGATCTGGAAGTCCAAGGGAAAAATATTGAACAGACTTATTGGGTAGATCTCTTATTTCGATATCAAGAAAAGGTTAAATATCTCTATTGGTAGAAGAAAGCTCAAGGCTTTTCTCCTGGTCTTGATGTTTGTCATTCTGTATTACCATGGACACCATTTAGAAAGAGAAAATCTAAAAGATATGGAAAATTCAAGCCGAAGAGAGTAGCCAATCACAGAAGGTTGTTCCGAAAATTCAAATATTTAAAAAAGCGCAGGCAACCAAAAAGAGGCAATGCATGTTTTATTTGCAAACAAGAAGGTAATTTCACCAGAAAATGTCCTAAAAGCTCTTCCAACAAGTTGAAAGCCTATATAGAAATAGACGATTTTGTAGATAATTGGTCTATGGTTGATTCTCAAGACAAAGTATCAGATGTATATATATTAACTGATGCTTCCCTATCAGATACTGAGTCAGTTCCCGACACATGTCAGAAAATGAATAGATGCTATGATTGTTCTGAACCAAAGAATGAAAATGATTTGCATTTCAGTGATGAATTCAACTCAGATGACTATACTGATGAGACATCTGAATACATTTCAGATGATATTGTCTCTATTGCTCCTTCTCTATCTACTTCTACAGATCAAGGTACTAAGAATTCACAACCCGTTTTAAACTCTTTGCCTCCACAATACACGTTGAGTTCTTTTTGCCCTTATCCAAAGATAGTTTCTCAATCATCATCTTTGCCTTCTCCAACATCTGTTAATCTTGACGAAAGTTCTTTTCTCAAAAAGATTGTTAAAACTAACAATCTTCTCTATATTCTTGTTGAATTTCAAGTCAAAGTAGAATGGATCAATGTAGATGCATTCATTGATACAGGAGGCTCCAACAATTTAGCTCGCCCATCTTTATTTAAAGGTTTGTGGAAGCCTTTGCAACATATTCTTATTTCTGAGACCATTGGTAGCTCTATCAATCTCACCCACTATGTTGATAACGTTTCTTTAAAAGTTGGGGGGGGAGTATAATAAAATTTTCTGCAATCCAGCACTATGATGCATCTACAAGTTTATTCCTTGGAATGCCTTTTATTAATTTTGTGTTTCCAGTTACAATCAATGAAGACAAAGTCATTTTAAATATAAAAAAAAAGGGCAATTTCAGTTCCAAGATTGACTTTGGCCAATTCAAAAGCTAGAAAAGAAAATATCCAAAAGAAGGAAGGTATAAAAAGACCCCAAAATGATTCTAATAATTGGCAAGAATTATTGCAGATTTATGAAAGGAGTCAAACAAAAACTAAACAAAAAGCAAATAGAAAACCTGATTGGTCTCTCGAACAAATGGCTATTTATGATGAATTGTTGAAAAGTTGTTCTGAAAATCCTCAAGCATTTTGGAGTATAGAGACTCCCCAGCAAGAAATAGTTACTCTTCATGACAATGGGGTTAAAGGAAAACTTATACCCTACACTCCAACTGATGAAAAAGAAATAAAAAAGCAGATTGAAGAACTATTAAGTCTCCAACTGATTGAACCTAGTTCTTCTCATTATACCTGTTCTACTTTCCTGGTAAGAAATCATTCTAAAATAGTCAGAGGTAAAGCTCGAATGGTAATTAATTATAAGCCATTAAATGCAATCACAAAGAGATTTTATGTGATTGCATTTAATGGCTTATAATTAATTACCATTCGAGCTTTACCTCTGATTATTTTAGAATGATTTCTTACCAGGAAAGCAGAACAGGAATAATGAGAAGAACAAGGTTCAATCAGCTGGAGACTTAATAGTTCTTCAATTTGTTTTTTTATTTCTTTTTCATCAGTTGGAGTGCAAGGTATAAGTTTTCCTTTAACCCCATTGTGATGAAGAGTAACTATTTCTTGCTGGGGACTCTCTATACTCCAAAATGCTTGAGGATTTTCAGAACAACTTTTCAACAATTCATCATAAATAGCCATTTGTTTGGGAGACCAATCAAGACTTATGTTTGCTTTTTGTTTAGTTTTTGTTTGACTCCTTTCTTCATAAATCTAAAATACTTCTTGCCAATTATTAGAATCATTCTGGGGTCTTTTTGTACCTGGCTTCTTTTGGCTATTTTTTTTTCTGGCTTCTAAATTGGCCAAAGTCAATCTTGGAACTGAAATGGCCCTTTTTTATATTTAAAATGACTTTGTCTTCACTAATTGTAACTGGAAACACAGAATTAATAAAAGGCATTCCAAGGAATAAACTTGCAAATGCATCATACTGCTAGATTGCAGAAAATTTTATTATACTCCCCCAAACTTTTAAAGAAACATTATCAACATAGTGGGTGAGATTGACAAAGCCACCAATGGTCTCAGAAATAAGAATATGTTGCAAAGGCTTCCATAAACCTTTAAATAAAGATGGGTGAGCTAAATTGTTGGAGCCTCCTGTATCAATGAATGCATCTACATTGATCCATTCTCCTTTGACCTGAACTTCAACAAGAATATAGAGAAGATTGTTAGTTTTAACAATCTTTTTAAGAAAAGAAATTTCGTCAAGATAATAGATGTTAGATAAGGCAAAGATGATGATTGAGAAATTGTCTTTGGATAAGGGAAAAAAGAACTCAACATGTATTTTGGAGGCAAAGAGTTTAAAACGAGTTGTGAATTCTTAGTACCTCGATCTGTAGAAGTAGATAGAGAAGGAGCAATAGAGACAGTATCATCTGAAATGTATTCAAATGTCTCATCAGTATAGTCATCTGAGCTGGATTCATCACTGAAATGCAATTCATTTTCATTCTCTGGTTCGGAACAATCATAGCATCTATTCATTTTCTGACACGTGTCGAGAATTGTTATATCTCCAAAGCTCACTTTTGTGGTTTGTGATGCTGCACTCATGGCCTAGGGAAACCCCTCCTTCCAGACCTAGTCCCAAATTTAAAACACGGTGTTTTATTCCCTATACATGACATTACCCTGAGCTAAACGCGTGTATATATGGGTTTGTGTATACCCAACCTGCGTTTATGTTTAAAAACACTTAAAAAAATATAAATCTCCTTAATTTCAGGCAGAGATCACAGGTTTTACCTGTTGATTACCTGTTAGTGCCTGTGGTCCAACTGTTCCCAACGAATTCCCAACTAAAAAGCTACTTTGGGAGAAGTATAAAAAGGCTTCAATGGGAAGGCCTAAAGGAGGAGAGAAGAGAGAGAAAGATTATTGTGCTGAGATTTCCCTAACTAGGTCTGAAGATCCTAGTGCCTCCTGCACTTCCCCCATTCTACAGGAAACCCTTATTTCCTTGTGTGTGTTGATGTTTTCATACTACTTGGGATATCATGGAGTAAGTCATGGAAGGAGTTTGTTAAAGCCTTGAGACTGGACGAATCTGGAAGACGGTTCCACTTGGAGCCTGTGAAAGGACGAATCAGGTGAAATTATTCCTTTATGTACTTTGTTTGTCTATAATAAAAGAAACACATGTCTTTGTTCCTGATATAGATCTTCTTCATGTTTATGATATTCATGTTATGATTCATATGTGAACGGTTGTTTAATTGTATAACTAACTACCTTTCCTTATAATGTGAAGATGGTTTCTTTGTGATGTTTAGTCCATATATTGTTGTAATTTCTTGAATTGATTGTTTTGCAGGTCAAAGGAGCAAAAGGAACTCCAAGAAGGGTTTGGACCCTGGAAGGCTCTTCTCAAACGTAGGACCTCAGGTACGCCCCCTCTCATAGAGTTTGCTTATAGTAGCATAATGGTTGTATGGAATGTGTGTTTCGTTGTATAGATAACCTCCAGTCTGCTAGGGTATCCACCCAAGACCCTAGGGGAGTTTATCCCACAACAGAATCGGTGACTCCACTGGGGACAACACTACTGTTGTTCCTAGTTTGGGTGTATTCAAGCTAATCAGGGCTCAGCTGTCTGTTTACTTTCTGTTGCTGTGTAGTCAATGCCTGAATTGTGAGCTTTGATTAGTTTTTTCCAGACTATCTTTTGTTTTTCTTGGAAGCTTTTATATATGTTGTTTTCTCTATTTACAGAGGCATATATACGCATCTTTCCCTAAGTGAAACTGCGTATATGGGTGTTTCCTTAAGCCTTGTCACGTATACACGCATCTGTGTGCAAACACAGTCGCGTATATCTTTAATTTTCAAGATTTTTAAAATCTTTTTGTTTCTGGAAGTTTGTATGCTGGTCTGATTCAGTTTGGGATAGTTATTGTTCTGTCACAGTCTTTAGTTTTACAGCAAGCGTCTTGTTTCAAACTCTCTCTGATTGTGAAAAGGTTGGTCTTGTTTGTTGGTCTTGCAAACATCATTTGTTTTTGCTTAAGCACACAAGGTTTCTTGCAAGGAATCTTGCCTGCTCTATGTCTTCAGGGCAGAAAGATTGATTTCAATCTTTGTGTTGAGTGTTGTTTTGGTGACTTTTTTATTTGCATGCCCAAACTTTATTTCTATGACCATCTACTTTTCTTGCTTTCTGAAAGTTGTTGGTTCACGCTTTCTTGAAAGTTGTCTTTTCAATATTTTGGTTTTCATTGCCAAGCTCATCTCGCTGCTTGTTGATTGTTAAGAGCATTTCAAAGCACCTTTTTTTTGTTGAGTTCTCACTTGTTTTGTGTTGCAAACTCGCAAAGTGCTGCATTGCCTATTCTTCGGTCATCAAGTTTCAGTCTTGTTAGAGCATTTTTTAAAAGTCGTTTTTGTGTTGCTTTTGAAGGAAACGTTTTGAAACTTTGTTTTGATTGAGTTTTCCTTTTTGTTGAGTGAAAGTGCCTATTCGTTTGTCTTCATATTGTTTTTAGTGCTTAGATGAAATAAGAAACAAAAACTTATAATCCATCTAAACATTCTAAGTGGCAAATCAAAAATCGATAAACAAGCAACTTTCATTCCTTGATTTAAGAGTAGTTTTGAATTTTGCATTGGCATGTACTTGTTGCATTAGGATTAGTTTGTGCATCTTTCTAGGCATCTATAGTTTTGTTAGCTTTTGTGAGTATGAAGTTTGAAGAAAATAAAAGAAAAAGTTGTAGCTTTATTTGAAGTTCCTCTGAACCCTATAGAAATTTCTTTTCATCGAAAAATGAAAACAAGTGCATTTGCATGTAGTTTGGTTTTTATTAATTTATTTTGCATCAAAACACCACTAGTTTCACTTCTGCTTATCCCGTGACTTAAATAACAGCCCATTAAAATCAAGCGCTAATTTAAAATATACTAGAACTTTTTATAATTTTCAAGTTAGACACACCAACAAGTTTTAGGATATTTTAGGGCCTTGGATTAGGTGAGTGGAGAGTTAACTCTCCAAGGCCATTTTAAACTGTCAAACATAAGAGTCTCAATAGTGAGTGAAAACCCAATAGCGTTAGGAAGACTAGGAAAGCTCTGGATCTGGGAGTTAAGCACGAGGGTCTGTAAAGACAGGGAAGAGAGATACCCCCTCTCGTACTTGTCCGAACTTACCTCATGATTGTTCCGCCTTGCTTCTAATACGAGTTGGTAACCTTAGTTGCTACTCCTAGGGATCTACACAGGTGGCTGCAGAGGGGATTCCCGTGGCACCTGAGGTCAACATTGTATCACTCTCAACGGTACTACTGGAGGGCACCCTTGCGAAGCTTGGGGGCTTGCACCAGCACAGGCTATTGTTAGGAGGTCAGCGTAACTTCCTTTGTTACCTTCATTGATAGGACTGCGCCATCATTATCCCAGACTATCTTCGGAAGGCCCCTTACTTCACTTTCTCGTATTTTGGTGTCCGGTCCTAATCACCCGGAGCGGAAATACTTGGAAGTTGTTTGACTAGCTGATATCTTTAAGGACTTTATAGTGTGTGCTTTGTGCTCCTAGTTGGCCTAGATTTCAATTTTTTGAGTCTTTAGTCAAATCTTAACAAGAAATTCAAAGTGGCTGACCGATCAACTAAACGGTCTCGAAGACTTCGTGGTCTTTCACCACCAAGTTTAGAGCCTTCACCTAGAAGGCGCAGAGGTAATATTGTCTGTGGGTCTCGTCTCATGGCAGCTAATGCATCAGGGATTGATCCTCCTCTCGGGGGCATTAGTGTTCAAGATAGACATGGTACTTCTCTAGAACAAGAGAGAAATACTCTAGTACTTTCTCGAGTTCTCTTTCGGGTAGTAGATAACGTAGAGGTAGAAGAACTCTCAGAGTCGTTAGCGGCTCCGAATTCTCCCCTACCTTCTAGTCATCCGGAAGTGTTACAATACGTTGGGCCTCCAATGCATCGAACATCAAGTCCATGTCACATTACACACTTACCATCGATGACCACTACTGGAAGCATGAATTCTACTACAAGTGCTACACTATGCAGACTCCAATATCTGTACAAGGGGGAGGAACTATTTCCATCCCCTCTGCTTCTTTATTCGGGTCTTTTGCTAGCACATCTTTAGTTGGGTCTACCTCCATTCCTTCTATGAGTGGAAACTCCCAAACCAATGCTTTTAGTTCTGGATTTTTCCCATTTGGTACCTATTCATAGGATATTCTGTCAGTTCCGTTTAGTGCCGCCACATCCATGATGGGTGGATCGGCTTCATTCCATGGTTTTCCTTTTAGAAGTGGTCATATACCACATTCCAACCCAACAATTGGATCTATGTCTTTCTCTTCTTTTAGACAAAGTAGCAATCCTTTTCAAGATTGGACTAACCCTGTGGTTAGTAGTGTGGGAACTAGGAATCCATTTGTCGGCCAACAAGGGAATAGGTCGTACTCCAGGTTTAGTTCATTCAGAAGTATTCCTCCCCTAGCCTCGGATTGGAATCCTTATTAGGGGTTGTCAACTCCTTATAATCCTTTAGGAGGAAACTTCGTCGGTTATGGAGGTTTTGCGGCCGGAGTTGGTCAAACTCCGAGTTATGTTGGATCATAAGGCTTGCCTTTTGGTTCAGCGGGTTCTTCTGGTTACTTCAGACAGCCTGGTGCCTTCCAAAATCCAAGCCAATCTTTTCAGAGCTTTGGGGGCTCCGCCCAGTTTGGTTGGAATCCCCAAGGTCCTCCTACGCTTCTGTTTCTGGCAACTCTGAATTTTCCAGACCTCACAAAGTTAAAAAACGATCCAATTAAATATAATCCGGCCTGGCCTCCGGTCCCAACCAAACTCCCTTCAGACATTCCAAAATTCGAAGGAAAGGGCGGTGAAGACCCAGGCGACCATGTAACCACATTCCATTTGTGGTTCTCGTCGAACTCCCTTATTGATGATTCAGTGAGGTTGAGACTTTTTCAATGCACCTTGACTGGTAATGCGGCCAAATGGTATATAGAGTTGCCAAGGGGCAGCTTCACATCTTTCGCTGACTTAGCTAACATTTTCCTAAATCATTTCCAGTTGCCTATCTGTTATGATGTCGGAACCGAACTTATGGCCACCTTTCGTCAGGACACTACAACTCACATTTCTGACCATATTCAGGAATGGAGATGGAGAAAGAGGGTCATTAAAGCTGAAATCCCTCCGGAGTACCGTCTCAAATGGTTTCTGAAATATTTACAACCTGAGATCTTTAAGGACGTCTCTATGTCCGGAGTCTATTCTGAGGAGCAAGCGATTTTTAGGGCCCAACAATTAGAATTGATCTACTCTCAATCTAGGATCCTACAAAAATACTTGCCAGATGCTCCTGGGTCGAAGGTTGACATAGCCAAGTCAAAGCCAGGTCCCCATGCCGATGGGATAGTTGGATTGGTAGACACAAATGCGGTGAACTTATTGAGCCAATTACAGCAGTTGTCATTGCAAACTGCTTCAAACAATCAAGTCACATCGTCTAATACTTCGTCTTCCCAACCTTCTTCAATTAATGCCATCCAATCTAATAACCCCAAAGGAAATCAAACCTCCAATTGGAAAAAGAAAGGATCAGGTGAGAAAAAGAATCAGGATGGGAAGGCTGACACAAGTAAATCCACCAATAATGTTGGTGGGGGTAGAAATGAGTCTAAAAAGAAAGTCAAGTTTCCATGCAAGTTGTGTAGTGGAGACCATTTAGCTCATCTCTACCCGAAGATTCAAGATGCTCAGCGCTTGCTAGGGAAGCAAGGGGCTTCTAGTTCTCAAGCTGTGTTAACCAACCCTTTTCCCCAAGGGTAGCAATTGCTTGCTGGTGCGAGTTCAAATCCTGGTACCTCCTCTGGGGGCAGCCAGGAAGGGGAAAAATCATCGAATGTTTTCATGATGGGTTCTAATGTCCATGTGGGTACTCAGTCATGTGATTATGGTGAAGCAGAAACTTCCAAGGACAAAACTGCTCCTGGAAATACCAACCTTCATATTGAGCGACCCCCTGTTGAGACTATACCACGAATACCAAAAGGTTCCTCTAAATGCGCGACTATTAATCCTAACACTAGGGCCACCCAGAATTATTCCATTATGGAGGATCTAGCCCAGAGTCCATGCGCCATGTCCACTTTAGAGGTTCTCCAGTCGTGTCCAGCTCAGCGAAGTGCTTTACTCTCAACAATTGGGGGAGTTGATTCAACCAACTCTTTAGTGCTCACTTTTGACATGTTAAATGTCAAAAAGCGACTCCCTCATCACATGGCTTTTCAGATAAAGTCTACATACTGAAAGATTAACATTTTTCGCACCGTTATTGATGAAGAAGCTTCCACGTGCATCATGTCGATGTCATGTTGGAAGGCCATTGGATCTCCTTTGGTTGTTCCTTCACCTACCCTCCTGACTGCGTTTGATGGCCATTCTCACAAGCCGCATGGGATTATCCCACCCTTTCCTATATGTGTTGGAGGAAAGGTCGTCAATATTGAAGTAGAGGTCATAGATGCTAACCTAGACTATAATCTCCTCTTAGGAAGGAACTAGGTATATGAGATGGATGTCGTTGTTTCGACTCCGTTTCATGCCATTTGCTTTCCTCATGAAGGGAAAATCGTTAAGGTTGATCAGTTGGATTATTGTCCAGTTGATCCTCAAGCAACTTCTGACTCTACTGTCCCCTTAGTGGATAACCCTCACCCGCCTACTGAGAATCTAGGAGTTGAGATGTATTCCTCATTAATGGGTACCTTTGATTTTCCCTCTCCTATCACTAGAATCAATGTCGTTTATCATCTAAGGAGTCCTCTCGAGAAGAGTTCTTCAGAACTCATTATTTTTCATACCCTTGGACCTTGCCTTCACCTACGACCACATTAGTTGAAGGACAAGTTAATGGAATGGAATTCCCTATGTCTGCAGTTGAGCTTAGATATCAGTCTATCGTTAATTCTGCAAACGACCATTCTACTCCTTTTTCCGAAGAGGAGCTAGATGGTCATGTGGCCACGGCTTGGGCCTTTGATTCCACCTCCGCCTTGGACTGCTTAGATATGGTTTTACCTTCTAAAGAAGCAATCCTCGAAGTGATGATTGGTGTAGTTCAACCTTGGGAAGACATACACCATCGTTCATATTTCCTTCCTCCATTGCAGGAAGTGGAATCTAGGTTCCCCAAGCTATTCACTAGTGATGTTTGTAAGATATCAAATCCTTTGGCTCTAGCACACTCTCGTGCCGAGGGTAATATGTCGGTGATTTCGGAAACAATATCTATAAACATCTCTAAGGACCCTAATGTGATCAAGAATCTCTTCATCGGTATTGAATGTTCCCCTGAAGAAGTTCAAATTTACACTGACCTTTTCAAGGAATTTCGAGATGTATTTGCTTGGTCTTATGAAGAAATGCCTAGCGTCGATCCTTCTATAGTTCAACATGAGATCAAGACGTATGAAAACGCCAAGCCGGTTTGCTGAAGGCTTCGACCAGTTAATCCTAGTAAAGTGGCAGCCATTAAAGCTAAGGTAGAAAAGCTGCTTAAGGCGGGTTTTATATACCCTGTTCCTCTTACCGACTGGGTTTCTAATCCAGCCCCTGTGGATAAAAAGGAAGGAAAAATCCAAGTATGGATCGACTTTAGGGACCTAAATAAGGCTTGTCCAAAAGATAATTACCCCACATCATTCATTGATCAGATTATTGACGAGTGTGCGAGTAATGAGATTTTTTCCTTTATGGACGGTTTTTCAGGTTATAATCAAATTTCTATCCACCCTGAGGATCAACATAAGACGGCTTTTATATGTCCCTGGGGTACTTTTGCATACAGAAAGATGCCGTTTGGTCTCAAAAATGCTGGAGCACTTTCCAGCAAGCCATGTCATATGCTTTCCATGACATCAAACATATCATCGAAGCGTACTTGGACAATCTTGCTGCTCATTCTTGAAAGATAACTGATCACCCCAGTCACCTTCGAATGGTTTTTGAGCGATGTCATTTTTATAAAATCCGGTTGAATCCCAACAAGTACGTTTTCATGGTTACTTCCAGTCAGTTGTTAGGGTTCATCGTGTCAAATGAAGGGATTAGGATTGATCCCTTCAAGGTGGACGCAATAGTCTAATTGCCTCCCCCGTCCTCCATTCGACAACTTCGAAGTCTTCAAGGGAAGGCTAATTTCTTAAGACGGTTTACAGCGAACTATGCTGAGATTACTATAGGGTTTATGTGTTTGCTCTGCAAAGGGGTTCCATTCATGTGGGATGACTTTGCGCAGTGGTCGTTTGATGCTTTGAAAAGGGCATTAGTCTCTGCCCCGCTTTTGAGTCCACTGGATTATGGTAGGGACTTCCTTTTATATCTCAATGCAGCAGAATCAACCATAGGTATGGTTCTCATTCAAGAAGACGATGCTCTCACAGAGCATGTGATTTATTATTTGAGCCGAGGCTTGATAGGTCCTGAACTTCGCTACTCTCCGGTTGAGAAGTTGGCTTTGGCAGTTGTCCATGCTGTCCAGCGGCTCCGTCATTATATTCTGCTATGTAAAACTTTTGTCTTGGCAGCAGTCAATCCGTTTCAATTTGTCCTCAGTAGGCGAGTGATTAGGGGCAAAGATAATCTGTGGATTGTCATTTTACAAGAATTTGATCTCGAGTTCTTGTCCGCCAAAGCCAAGAAATCTATGGTTTTTGTCAAGCTAATTTCCGAGCTGCCTTGTGGAGAAGACACTGTTTATGAGGAAATTTTTCCCGACAAACATTTATTCCTCATCTCTTCACTCAACCCTTGGTATGGAGATATCATTGTTTATCTCTAGACTTCGAAGTTTCCCTCTACTTTCTCTAAGGATGAACGTCGCAAATTATGTCACCTCGCTAAAAATTATGTCATCATTGGTGATAGATTATATCGTCAGTGGGTTGATTCAATCCTTCGGCGCTATTTAACCTTAGAGGAGGTAGAGTCAGTGCTAAATGACTGCCACATTGGAGCTTGTGGTGGTCATCTACCAGGGCTTGCTACAGCTCAGCATATCTTGCGTGCCGACTATTTTTGGCCTTCGCTCTTCAAAGATTGTGTTGAAGCGGTCAAACATTGTCACCCATGCCAATTTTATACTCGGAAGATGCACACACATCCAGCTCCTCTTTTTCCTATTGTCACTGTCAGTCCCTTTAATAAGTGGGGTATTGATTTTACGACTTGTAATCTACCTTTAGCAACGAATCACAAGTATATTATCATGGTCGTAGACTACTTCACGAAGTGGGCTGAGGCCATGCCCACTTATAAAAATGATAGTGAGACAGCGGCATTATTCCTTTTTAATCAGATTATCTCAAGGTTTGGTATCCCAAGAGAGATTGTCACTGACCATGGAAGTCATTTCCAGAATCAACTAATGTCTGAATTGGCTCTCAAATTAGGTTTCCGGCAGGAACATTCGTCTCCTTATTATCCTCAGGCCAATGGACAGGTCAAGGTAGTAAACAAAACTCTTAAGACAATGCTACAGAGGACAATTGACAAGAATCGATCCAATTGGCATCTTATGTTGTATCCGGCTCTATGGGCATACCGAACCTCCGTCAAGACTACTACAGGTTTTACACCTTTTCAGTTAGTTTATGGGTTGGAATCTATATTTCCTATCGAATGTGAAATTCCATCTCCTAAGTTAGCTATTGAGCTCCTTCCAGAGACCTCTAGTCTCGAAGAGCACCTCCTTCACTTGGAACATCTCGATGAGCAGCGTCGAGATGCAGCCACAGTAAATGAGGCTCATAACAAAAGGGTTAAAACTCAGTATGATAAAGTTGTCCGGCCTCGTGTCTTTTTTGAAGGTGACCTCGTCTTGGTCTACGACCAAGACAAGGACACCTTGGGGGTAGGCAAATTCAAACCTATGTGGTACGGTCCATTCATAATTAAACAAGTTTTAACAAAAGGGTCATATGAGTTAATCGATTTCGAAGGAAACAAATTGGCGGAGCCTCAAAACAGGCTCTACCTTAAGAAGTAATTTGCTTAAGTAGTAGCTAGGCAATGGCTTCTTTGTACATTATGTATATTTGTACATTTTTTATCGAGAGTTTTTGAAATCAACACTTTTTGGTCTGCTTTGGCAAGTGTTGATGGATGACTTGGTCTATTCTGGATTCGTCGATGGTGCTACTAGGCACACTCAGAATCTTGCTTCCGTAGCTTGGGTACTTTATTATCCAACTGGTCAATTGATGGTATCAAGGGGAGTGTGCATCAGTCCCGCTTCAAACAATATGGTTGAGTATATTTCCATCATTAATTTGTTATCCAAGGCAATTTCCCACGAAATCGACTCGTTGGTAGTTTATCTTGATTCACAATTGATAGTATCACAAATAAATAACATTTATCGGGTAAGGAATCCATGTTTATATTGCCAGTATTTAAGGGTGAGGTTGTTGCAAAGATCATTTACTTATATTAATTATTTTCATATTCCAAGATCTCATAATTGTTTAGCTGATTCTATCACTAATCAATCATTAGACTGGCACATCAATCATTCATCACAATAAATTAAACATCAAAAAATCAAATGTATATATATATATATATATCATAAAGCATCTCGAGTGTACATAAGTCTGTTCAAAAAATATACAAAATTGGGACTCAAATGCCCATAATCATGTCCACTATATCTAATTCCCCGGCTCAGGATGAGCAGCTAAGTAGGCAACTACTGCATTGGCCACTGCCTAAAAGTGCGGACCTAGTCTCGTGGCATGCCAACTACATGACACTGAATCTTTACAAGAAGGTCCTCTACCACCTCCATCGGGACTCAGTGAGTCAGTCTCACCAAGTGCCACTAAATTGTGTGTAGAGTATGCTCCGTGTCTGCAGCCACCTCTTCGGCCCCTTGGCCGCGATGTTTGTGCCATGGGAATTCATCTGGTCGTACTAGCCCAATATCTAGAACATGATCATCATATTAGTCATTTGAATCCTATCAAAAACATTTTCAAATTTCATTATTATATTTGAAAAATAAAAAATAAAAAATCATAACTTCAAAAATCACTTACCAATGTCGCCCCATGCTGCGGTCGGTGGTAATGCTAGATCAGGATCTCCTCGGAAATCCAACCCAGCATAGGGGTAGTCATCCACAGCGATGATCTGCTGATCCCACCAGGAAAAGAAGTCATCGTCAAATGCAGTCCATGGGACCTCCCCACCTCCTAGGCATTTCATCGGGTCAGCCCACCTACCCATTCGTGGATCTCGTGGGGTGCTGATCGAAACTGGTACTCTAGGACAAAGTGTGGGAACTCTTGAAGAAGAAGAAAGAGCACAAAATAGTCCCATAGCCGAAGTTTTTGGTCTGTCCTCTTTTGATAGAAGTGAGTTGGGTTTTCATACTAGCTAGAAGAGGAGTACACCAATCAAACACAGTGGTGAGACAATCAACTGCCACGCTCATAGTTAGCCATGATGCTTGGTGCAGAGAAGCTGATCCGTTCACTCGAGCTATGGTAAACAGGATTATCCTCAATGATAGACTCACCACGTGTGTGATGGAAATCTAACTTTTGACTTTCTTCGGATGTCCCGGCAATATATCTGTATGTAGTCCTCGATTGAGAGACTGCTCCGTGTTCTGCCCCGGTCTTGTACTACCTCTCCCCTTCAGGAAAGGCCTGTGATGAAGTAGATATCTTCCACTTCTATCCTGAGTGGCATCTAGTCAATCATAAAAGCATCCTCTTCTACATTCCAATAATCAAGAAGCATCTCGATCAGACGTGTGTTTTCTTTCATATTTGGCAATTACTTTAGCAAACCACATCCCTGCAATATGTCCAAAGCCTCGGGATTGTTCATAACTTCATCATCTACTGCGGTATGCTCTCTTTCTCGCCAAGTGACTGGCATCCCGAAAGAAAAATTATTTTCAACCATTAGTTTTTGTGTTTGAAATGTCTGCGGCATATACACGAGTCCCTTTACACATAGTCGCATGTAGGGCCTGCGTGTACGCAGGTTTCATATTATCAACCCGCGTATATGCCGCAGAGGAATTTTTTGCAAAAACCCAACAGTAAAACATTAATTAAAACTTCTAAAACTAGTCACAATCAATTACAAGATGAGAATAAGAGTTACCTGGAGACTTTGGAAGAATTTGAACGGTTGAATTTGGCGTATGGGAAGTTTGCTCCTTTTGCTCCACTTTTCTATTCTCAAACTCAAATGGTGAAAATGGTGAGTCCAAAAACCCTTTCATAAGCTTTGAAAATGTCAAATTTTTTCAAAACTTGATTTTGTTTGGTCTCATGTAACTTTTAACTTGGGAGCTTGGAGTGTCGAGAAAGGTTTGATTTTCAGGACTTTTTGGACGTTTTCGACAGTTTCGAGACGATTCCATGACTGTTGACCCGTCATGGCATGTATCATTTTTTCACTGGCATATAGGTTAGGGAAGCCATTTTTCCGTTGCATTATGCATACTAGCCTCCATCTATCGATACACTTGCCATAAGGTCGATTCCATCGTGTTATGGTTCGTAAACCATCTTCACTCGCTGATTCTTTAAATCATGACATGATGGTAGAGCCATCCTTTACATGGGCATCGTATTTAGCACCTCATTGACATTTGTTGCCCATGCTGCTTTGTTTTGAGTAGGCTCGGGATGTCCTATGTAGTCTCACCATGACTTATGTGATGAAGACTCATTCCTCTTTGCTTCTTCGCTTAGTTCTGGCCTTATACCCTAGAGGCTCCTTTGTGTTGAGTTGTACTACTACATTGCATTTTGACTATTTGCACCTTTTTGCCTTGAGCCGGCTTCACTTGGAATCGTGTTTAAGCCAACTTTTGACCATGACAACTGCTAAATCAAACTTGCATACCTTTGACTTCTGTAACTTGAAACACCTTGACCCGTGGAAGGAACACACCTTTGAGTGCCTTTGACCAGTTTTCGCCTCCCTACATTCAGCATAGGAATGTTCGAATCCCAGGAACTAGATCATCTGCTTCGCTGACACTCGTTCTGTCCACTATACTATAGCATTCTTTTATTCTTTTTCCAGCTTTAAAGAAAAAGACCAAAAAAATTATATATTCCAAAAAGAGCAGGAGCGAGACAATATCTTCATTTATTGTTGGCAGCAAGAGTCAGTCATGTCACCCTTGAACAAATCACTCAAAGCAAAGTCTCCTCCGTTTGGGTGGGATTTAGTTTGACTTACGTATACCTTAACCTTGTTATTGAGTTAGTTCTCCCCTAATTGGTTATCTCTTCCAATCATATGGAGGGTTTGTTTGTGCCTCCTGCACAACGAGCGTATACAGAGTCATCATATGTTGCCACATAGTCACATTGAGTCGTGCTTTTGTTCAAGGGAAGTTAGCCTGAGTCGGCCTCTCTGCGATGTCCCTTGACTTGTTTTTTAGTCAGCCATCCCTGGTTGTCAGTACTATGTCTATCATCACATCAGTTATATTAGTCCTTTATTCGTGCCAGT
>APFE030461696.1:191216-218690 GCA_000404065.3 Pinus taeda | reverse complement strand
TCCATTTGACCCTATTGGTGGATACCTTGCCTCTGTGTCAGCTTTCATTATTGGTTGGTTCAGAGGGTTTCTGCCATGTGCTAGCCACATCTTGTGTACGCCGGAAACGTACTTTGATTGGGTTACTACATCTTTTTCATCCGATTCCTTCCACATTATTGGCCTACGGGTTACACTCGCGCTAGATTGATGGAGGATGCCTTAATGCCTTCCTTCTAGTGGATCTTTCCCTATCGACTTCGACTCATTGCTCTGGGGCAAAGATCTAGAGTCCATTTTGCAGTACCTTGGGATTTGCAGTCATTAGTGCCAGATCCTTCGCTATCGACAGTGGGAAACCATCATCGTCTCTTGATCGATAGATTCTTACAAGTGTTCGACTCCAGCTCATCTATTCACACTTGTTGGATTGTACTGGGTGCCTTGACACTCATTATCATTATCGGTGAGTAGTATCGCGTTTGTTAATGGTATACATCAATGACCGGTAATCAAACGATTTCTCACATGGTCGAATTTAGATCATTTATTCCCATGCTATAGAAATGTACCACGGTGGTCGGTGAAGACCTCAATTTGTATCAGCATTCATTGGTTCACTTGACAGTTGCTCCTGTTGCTGCTAGTTTATACCACTTCACCTTATATGTTGCAGTCATTCATGGTGACATTTTATATGCTGGCACCTGAGTTTGTAGTGTAGTACCATCTTATTCCATCATGTTCATTTGGTACTTTTTGGGATCATTCTTTGATATCAGTGATCTACGTCATCCTTCAGCATCATTGACATTCTTATATGTGACACTCAGACATGTACTTGTTCGATCATGATCAAATGATCCATTATGTATTTTCTAGTCATTTATACTTGTATACTTAGTGGATCTGCTTGTATTTGATATGCGGACGTGCTATACTTTCTCTGAGCATGGGTATGCCTGCCTAAGACAGTGTTTCTTTCTGATCTCCTTTTGTGGCTTGGCAGGCTGAATTCCGGTGCAGTCCTTCTTAGTTTTCAACAAATTTCCTTTCCATGAACTTGCTTAATACATTTCGGCCATCATGTACCCCTTCTGACCTCATATATTACAGAGCATCTATTATAGCTCCAAATCTCACTTTTGTGGTTTGTGATGCTGCACTCATGGCCTAGGGCAACCCCTCCTTCCAGACCCGGTTCCAAGTTTAAAAAACAGTGTTTTACTCCGTATACACAACATTGCCCTGAGCTAAATGCCTATATACGTGTGTCTGTGTATACCCAACCCGCTTATATGTTTAAAAACACTTAAAAAATATAAAACTCCTTAATTTCGAGTGGAGATCACAGGTTTTACCTGTTGATTACCTGTTAGTGCCCGTGGCCCAACTGTTCCCAACGAATTCCCAATTAAAAAACTATTTTGGGAGAAGTATAAAAAGGCTTCAATGGGAAGGCCTAAAGGAGGAGAGAAAAGAGAGAAAGATTATTATGTTGAGATTTCCTTGACCAGGTCTGAAGATCCTAGTGCCTCCTGCACTTCCCCCAATCTACAGGAAACCCTTGTTTCCTTGTGTGTGGTTATGTTTTCATACTACTTGAGATATCATGGAGTAAGTCATGGAAGGGGTTTGTTAAAGGCTTGAGACTGGACGAATCTAGGAGATGGTTCCGCTTGGAGCCTACGAAAGGAAGAATCAGGTGAAATTATTCCTTTCTGTACTTTATTTGTTTATAATAAAAGAAACACATGTCTTTGTTCCTGATATAGATCTTCTTCATGTTATGATTCATATGTGAACAGTTGTTTAATTTTTTTGATTTGGAACTAGAGCCATTAGTATTTAAGATACAATGCATAAGATCTAGCTAGTTGTTTACATTGCAAGGTTTCCATTGCCCAGCTGGCCATACAGACCATCTGGGCTTCTCTCTCCTGTAACTGTTGTTTCAGCATTAGTATTTGAGCTGTTGCTTGAGACTCCCTCTTTTGTTGTTGCTTTATCATCATTTCAACATTAGGTTGTGTCTCTTCCCTTGGTTTTTGTTCCTCTAGCGGATCTTTCGCTATTGACTTCGACTCATTGTTCTGGGCAAAGATCTAGAGTCCATTTTGCAGTACCTTGGGGCAGTCATTAGTGGCAGATCCTTCACTATCGACAGTGGGAAACCATCATTGTCTCCTGATTGATATATTCTTACAGTTCTTTGGACTCGAACTCATCTATTCACACTTGTTGGATTGTACTGGGTACCTTGACACTCATTATCATTATTGGTGAGTAGTCTCGCGTTTGTTAACAGTATACATCAGTGACTAGTAATCAAACGATTTCTCACATGGTCGACTTTAGATCATTTATTCCCATCATGCAATGTAGTACCATCTTATTCCATCATGTTCATTTGGTACTTTTTGGGATCAGTCTTTGATATCAGTGATCTGCTTCATCCTTCAGCATCATTGACATTCTTATATGTGACATTCAGACATGTACTTGTTCGATCATGATCAGATGATCCATTATGTATTTTCCAGTCATTTATACTTGTATACTTAATGGATCCGCTTGTATTTGATATGCGGACATGCTATACTTTCTCTGAGCATGGGTATGCCCGCCTCAGACAGTGTTTCTTTCTAATCTCCTTTTGTGGCTTGGCAAGCTGAATTCCGGTGCAGTCCTTCTTAGTTTTCGACAGATTTCCTTTCCATGAACTTGCTTAATACATTTTGGCCATCATGTACCCCTTTTGACCTCATATATTACGAGGCATCTGTTATAGCTCCAAATCTCACTTTTGTGGTATTTGATGCTGCACTCATGGCCTAGGGCAACCCCTCCTTCCAGGCTTGGTCCCAAATTTAAAAAACAGTGTTTTATTCCCTATACATGACATTTCCCTGAGCTAAATGTGTGTATATGCGGGTCTGTGTATACCCAACCCGCGTATATGTTTAAAAACACTTAAAAAAATATAAATCTCCTTAATTTCGGGTGGAGATCACGGGTTTTACCTGTTGATTACCTGTTAGTGCCTGTGACCCAACTGTTCCCAACGAATTCCCAACTAAAAAACTACTTTGGGAGAAGTATAAAAAGGCTTCAATGGGAAGGCCTAAAGGAGGAGAGAAGAGAAAGAAAGATTATTATGCTAAGATTTCCCTAACCAGGTCTGAAGATCCTAGTGCCTCCTGCACTTCCCCCATTCTACAGGAAACCCTTGTTTCCTTGTGTGTGTTGATGTTTTCATACTACTTGAGATATCATGGAGTAAGTCATGGAAGGAGTTTGTTAATGGCTTGAGACTGGACGAATCCGGGAGACGGTTCCGCTTGGAGCCTACAAAAGGATGAATCAGGTGAAATTATTCCTTTCTGTACTTTATTTGTCTATAATAAAAGAAGCACATGCCTTTGTTCCTGATATACATCTTCTTCATGTTTATGATATTCATGTTATGATTCATATGTGAACGGTTGTTTAATTGTATAACTAACTACCTTTCCTTGTAATGTGAATATGGTTTCTTTGTGATGTTTAGTCCATATACTGTTGTACTTTCTTGAATTGATTGTTTTGCAAGTCAAAGTAGGAAAAGGAACTCCAAGAAGGGTTTGGACGCTGGAAGGCTCTTGTCAAATGTAGGACCTCAGGTACGCCCCCTCTCGTAGAGTTTGCTTATAGTAGCATAATGGCTATATGGAATGTGTGTTTCTTTGTATAGATAACCTCCAGTCTGCTAGGGTATCCACCCAAGACCCTAAAGGAGTTTATCCCACAACAGGAAATGACTCAGTATCTGACAGGGAAGCATCAGTTAATATATATACATCTGATACTTCGTCTTGAGAATCAACCATAGACCAATTATCTACAAAATCATCAATTTCTATACAGGCTTTCAACTTGTTAGAAGAGCTTTTAGGGCATTTTCTGGCGAAATAACTTTCTTGTTTGCAAATAAAACATGCATTGTCTCTTTTTGGTTTCTTGCGCTTTTTTAAATATTTGAATTTTCAGAACGGCCTTCTTTGATTAGCTACTCTCTTGGGCTTGAATTTTCCATATCTTTTAGATTTTCTCTTTCTAAATGGTGTCCATGGTAATACAGAATGACAAACGTCAAGACCAGGAGAAAAGTCTTGAGCTTTCTTCTACCAATAGAGATATTTAACCTTTTCTTGACACCGAAATAAGAGATCTACCCAATAATTCTATTCAATCTTTTTCCCTTGGACTTCCAGATCTTTCATAATTAAATCACCTAAATTACCAGGAAATTTTGATAAGAATGAAATCTTCTGAGTAGAATCAATGGTAAGATTAGCTTTATAGATCTTAGCCATATAATCATTGCCAAATTGATCTAAAAACTTTAAATCTTTCAATTCCATTCATGTTAGATCTGTTATAATATGCTTCTTTTCATCTACTGGTTCTGGGACAAATTGAGTTTTGAGTAGCAATTCTAAAGTAGCTAGTCTTGCAGCAGCTACATTCATTCTTTTTTCTTCTGATGGTCCCATCCACCAGTCATATACAATTCTAGCCATTATTTTTTCAGCTAAGGCAAAAATAGAAATATTACCTAATCTAGACACAACTTGCATTTGATATAGGGCACCAATCCAAACTCTGATGGATTCAGCTGGATTTGTAGATTTGTCTAAATCTAAAACATATCCAGTAGAATTGGTTGCGACAAGTCTTCTTCAATCCTCAGATACTTTGGGACTTCATGGAAAACATGGACCTTTTGGAGAGATGGCAAAATGAAGGAGGGAAACTTAGAGGCAGCATTTTCTAAAGTGGCGATCTCGCTTTTTGGTTTTTGAAATTTTTTTTATTTTATTGTCTCTAATTTGTTTTCAGAAGCTTGTGTACTAGACTCAGCTTCACTTCTTTCTTTCTTTTCATCTATATCCCAATAGTTAGGAGTATCCATTGAAATAGAAAATTTGGGAACCTTTGATTCTCTCCTTTTCTTTTCTTTTTTCTTTTTCTCTTTTGCTTCTCTTCTTTGTTTTTCTTCTTGCTGTCCATCATAGAGAAGCTTAAGATTAGCTAAGATTAACTCAGTCTGGGATCCTAGATCATCCAGAACATCTTCAACATATGAACACCAGATAGTAAGGTAATTACCTATTTGATAGGTCTGATCTAGGTCATTGGTGTTTAATGCATTATGCTCTATCAAAGGAGCACAATCAGCTCTTGTTGCTGACTGTTTTGACATAGAAGAGGTAGTGAAAAATTTTGCCTTGGGAGGCCATTTCCCACCTTTCATAAAATGATGATTAGCATACTGCCACTCTTCAACAGGAGAAAACTAGGTACTAGAAATATGATGTATCTTATTGATAGCAAGAAAAGGTTTAAATTCAGGTATATATAGTTCACTTGAAGACAGCTGCAGTTCAGAGGGGCAGACTTATTCAATTGGAGGAAGATCGACGCTTCTGGAAGAAGAGACTTCAGTAGAAGGTACAAGGACTACATAGCGATGAGGCCTGACAATGGGTAGAGGAATCTATGGTTTTTTAGGAATAATCTTGACTTGAACATTACTAATAGAGATTCTTTTGAGTTTTGACTCAAGCTTTTTATCATCTGCAAGTGACTTATATTGAAAATACCAGCCGCTAGGCAATTCATTTGCATCATATAGAACACCTTCAACTTGAGCATTAGAAAGACCAACAGTAACACCGTCTTTTAAGACAGGTTGTTTAAGTTTAGGATGGGTTGTATTGGTTAACTGAAAAGAAGTTTGAACCAATACAGAAAGTTAATCACTATCGTCTATCATTTGAAGACCTTGAACTCTAACCATGAGTTTCCAACAATCTTTAAGATGAACATCAACCAGGCTAATTGAATAATCGGGAAATATTGTACCAAACTGACAGCCTGTAGATAGATTACCCAAAATGGTTCCTATCCTTGCATGGTCATAATTCTGGTGACGAGTATCAAAGACTTCAGCAATGCAAAGAGTACTTAATCCATGTCGGAAAAGAGGAGCAAGACCAATTCTAATAACACCAAAAGAAGATAGGAATACTTCTGATCCTTAACATATTGTCGGAATTTCTTAATCTCATCGTCAGAAAATAGGTTTAAAGCTACTATTTGGACTGACGGACCAGAAATTTTTATAATGACTTCAACTTCTTTCAGAAAAGATTTTCTTTTAAAAACATAAGACAGAGGAACTTTATAGACATTATTTGCACAAAGTGCAGGAGGATTCCAACTCTCAGGATTTTCAATAGCTTCATGAGTTCCATTAGAGTCTAAGTCAGATTCAATAGCTCTAGAAGCGACTTCAGTTACTATTTTACGATCAATGGAAGAGAAAGAGTGTAACAGGTTTTCCATTTAGAGAATCTAGAACAGGGCTTTCATACCAATTAAGATGATGGACTCAGTAACTTACTTGAATCACTGAAGAATAGCTAGAATTCCTCACACCATCAAAAACAACCTAAGTAATAAAGCAAGATTTAATCTAAACAACAGAAATTATTTCATGAATGCAAGAAAAACACATATAAATACAAGAAGGAGGTACTAGGTGCTTGGCTTGGGCCCAACCCCAAGAGCTACAACCCCCTTAAGAAAATTAGTGCTGGTTCAAGGATGAATTCATCTCCATTGATCAAAAAATAATAGTCACATCACAAAATTGTCTACAAAAAGAGCTTGAAAATGAGCTAAATGCAGAGTTGCACTAAAGTGTGAAAATAGACTATTCAATAGCTAACCTACTAAGGCCTGAGGCCTTCTTATTTATACAAGTTAAGGACTCCCAACAATCCTCCTAAACTTTAGGAACTCGGCTGCCAAAACTTGTAGATAACAGCAACTTCACTAGACCTGCTCGGTTGCCCTTGTGATCATTGATGTGGTGGCCTTTGAACTCCGAGCTACTGGTGGAGAACTTGAGGAAGAGGTCACTAATGCAGGAAACACCCTTCCTATAAGTCCTTAGCTTGTTTTCTTGAAGTTTTGGCTGTCAATCTACTCATAAATACCTGGTCTTGGTCCAAACATGTCCAAAAATCTACAATAAACACTCATTAGACTTTGTGGTAAAATGACTATCCCCATTCACTCAATTAACATAAATATAGTAAAAAAATATGCACAAAACTATGGAGAATGGTGGATTAAATGGAAATAATAGGGAAAATGAGCCCGTATAGTTACCCATTTCTGGGGCTCATCATCACCCCCCTGCTGAATGGGTTGCTCATCCTCTGAGCAACTAATCAGTTATTCATCCTTGATGGCCTTAACAACTTCCTTGACATCCCATGCTTCTGAGGTGATGTCTTCTTCCCTATCATGAAAACCTATCTTTCTGTCTACCTCCTCCCACTGTTGTTGTTCTTCTTCTTCCTTAACCCCTTCCAGCAATCCTAAGAGTAGTGGGGGACTGAAATTAAGGCCAATCGAGTTGGCTTTTAGGTTTTGCATTGATTGCTTGTATAGGGGCACCCTTACCAAAGCCTCCCTCATTTTGGTTAGGGAGTGATACTCCATGATCTTCAAGCTATAGGATAGTGTATTACATCTCCTCATACAAGCATGAAGGTAATAAACACCAAATAATCTTTCCATATCTTCAAAATGGGCGATAGATTGCGCTTGCCTTTCAACATAATCCGGGAGAACGTGAGGGTTGTTGGCAAGGTGTTGATGAGAATATATGAGAGCTGAGGGGTCTTTTGGTTTTGCCCTGATTAGCAAGGGCTCATTTAGTTCTTTGGCCATGATTTGTTGAACTTCTACTTCTCTTTTTTGCTCATGGATCATCCAGGAAGCCATAGCCATGAGCTGTATATCTCCTAATGCAGCATTGGGGTCCCAAAAGTTCATATCAGAGAGTGTCATATTATGTAAGTAAAACTCTGCTAATTTGACCTTGTCCTCAGTTGAACTAGTAGCACACAGATGCATAAACTGACCATAATTTTGGAAAGGGATTGTGCCCCTTTGGGCCAATGTTTTGATTTGGAACTGGAGCCATTGGTCTTTAAGATACAATGCATAAGATCTGGCTAGTTGTCTACATTGCAAGGCTTCCATTGCCCAGCTGGCCATACAGACCATTTGGGCTTCTCTCTCCTGCAACTGTTGTTTCAACATCAGTATTTCAACTATTGCTTGAGACTCCCTCTCTTGCTACTTTATCATCATTTCAACATTAGGTTGTGTCTCTTCCCTTGGCTGTTGTTCCTTTGTTGTTTCCTGTCCTACTAGGGGACCTTCCTGTAGTTGTTGTTCTTCAAAAATCTATGTAATGTCTGCCCTTTGAGTTTCCTGTTGCTGTAACTACTTTTTCAGTAGTGCATTTTCCTCCTGTAGCTGGGCTCTTTTAATGCTTTCAGTGTGTCTCACCATTGCCAACTCCCTTCTTAATTCTTTCAGTTATTCTTCCATGTGGCCTATATCTGCAACTCCCTTGGATTTAGCAATTTTCACCCAAGTGTGTGTTCTAATTCTTTCTCGTTCTAATTCAAAGAAAAGGGGTATAGCAAATTTATGTGGGATGATCTTCCCACCATCTAGCAAGTTGTAATATGAGCCCAAATTAGGCTGAGGGCTTGGTTCAGGTATCTCCTCCATCTTGTCTTCTTCTTATGATTATTTCACTGCCTCCTCTTCCAATTTTTCAGTCTCCTTTAGCTTGGACAGCATTCCCTGTAGAGAGGTCTTAGCTTCCTGTAGAATTTTGTTGATGTCCATTAGTTTGATTCTTTCCTTCCAGGTGGAAGTTTTGGGACTTCTTCTCTCATAAGTGATAGATATTTTGGAGGGGGATTCCTCCTTTTTCTCAATAGGGGAATCCTCAATTATTATAGGTTATTTTGATGGTGGCTGGGGCTTGCCCACCTTTATCCTAGTGCTCCTTTTGGCCTTGAAATACATTGATGTTTCTCTTTTTCTTTTTCCTTTTTGTTTTGTTGGAGTGCTTAATGCAGCTAGGACAATTGTTGTCTCTTTTACCAAGGTTTCAGGTGATCTTTCTTCCTGATGCTGCTCCACTACATCTTCTGTTGTCTTTTCTGTGTCTGCTATTTTTTCTTATGTTTCTGTCATTTCTAGCAATGGCTTCTCTTTTTCTTTCTGAGTTCTTGCCTTGCTTGTGGCAGTCCTCTTTTGGACTTTTTGAGGCTTTTTCTTCTCACTTTCTATTCTTTTCCTTTTCTCTATCTTTGGGGTGGTCTTCTTTCCTGTTGTGGGTTTTTCAAGTTTCTCTTTTGCTTCTTGTTCCTCCTCTATTTCTTTCTCTTCCTCTGTCTGAATAAGTGGTGTCTCCTCATGCACTTCTTCCTCAATTTCCTCTTCCTCTTCCTCTTCCTCCTCCTTACTGCCAGATGGGCTCAAATCCTCAGTCAAAGTTTTTATGTCATCATCTCTAGACATATTTCTGAAAATGTCCCAAGCTATGGGAATGGTATATGTATGTATGGCATCTTCTACCAATAGTTTGATGAGCCCATGGTTGGCCAGCTGGTCTGGGACTCCTGCATTTAGCTTGGTACTACATTTTATTAAATACTGGAGGAGGAAATATGGGAGACCCGACTTTTTAACTGAAGGCAGGCCCATCCCATACCTCAATTCATGTAGTAACCTGAAGTGATAACCATAAATTACGTTGAACCTTCCCTCACAAGTGATATATTTCATTATTTGGTAGTTGATTTCATTCCATGGAGAAGGTAAGCTTGTCCTTCTAACCCCGTTTTTATTCTCTACAAGATCCTCCCCAGGTTGAAAAAATGTCTTCTTGGCCACCTGTCCCAATGATTTTTCCTCCTTGCTCCAAGGGAGCCCATGTGGAAGGCCTATGATTCGACTGATAAAATTAGAGGTGAGTTCTAGGGACAGACCCCTAAAACTGACTGTGGCATGTGTTTTTGAATGGGGTTGTAAGGCCATCAGAAATTCTTCAGTTACCTCATCATCATATCCATGTATCCTTTCAAAGAATATCATCCAATTTTCCCTAGTGAAGAGTGCCATCACCTCAGGGTGCTCATGTAATTGGTTGGAGTTCAAGGGATCCTTCCTCATAAACGCTCCTGTCATGGTGCTGATTGGGATCTGAAGTGCTTAAGTGAGGAGGAAAATAGCAATTTTACAGAAAATCAAAGACAGAGGGACAGCTAAGTTTTGGTTCTTTTTCCCCCCTCTGAACTGTAGGAGGAATTTCTGTGTGCTCCTTCTCACAACATCAAATTGCAATATTTCCCTTGTTTCAAACTACTCTTACCCCAGATTTCATTTTCTACCTGTGGAGAGAAAATATATTTTTTGACAGAACAGAGGATAAATAACACAGGGATTTTTTCTTAGAGAATAGACAGATATGCAATTTCAATTTTTTTCCCACATGGGTTGGTTTATACGATTGCGAGTGTTTTCTTTACAGCAAAAAAAAAAAAAAAAAAAAAAAAAAAAAAAAAAAAAAAAAAAAGAGACAAACTTCGAATGCAAAGAAGAAAACAGAGAACTGTGTAGAACTTAGGGAAAATATGCAAGCAGACTTTTAAAATTCATTCTCCTTTCTTTCAATCCAATTATGTGTTTTTAATCCACCACCTTATATAAATAAGCCCTATGCAAGGAGGTTTCCTGAGCCTACCTCGTTTGAAGCTCGAATTTTGGTAAAAATCCTGGGTTTTCCTTTTGTTGGTTGTTCGCTGCCTTTCCTGTAGAAATTCTTTGGCTCCTGTAGAATGCAGCAGGGCTCCTGTAGAGCTCGATAGGTAAGAGGGTTTCAAAAAAACTAACAGAAAACTGGCAGAGGACAACTGGTTTGCTACTCTGAAGGTGGTAGATGAACGCTACAGTTGAGAGCTTCGTAACATGCAAATGAACCAAAAGGGTGGTGGAAGCTTGGAGTGCATTGTACTTAACTGTTGGCATAACCTGCGATGAGAAGATGAGGTGGAAAGATGGGTACGTTATCCCCATCCATACTGTTGGTTCGATGTCAGTGCCATTATGGTTCCTCATGCCACCTGACTGCCATCACCTCCCTTACTCCCGTTATCCACCATCACCAATACTAGTTTCAAATGCCTTCTTCCCAAGTTGACATGTCACATGTGTTGGCTACGTATCTAATCAACAGTTTGAATTTGGACGTGGCTCAACTGAATTCTGCAAAGGGGTGTTAACTGAATGAGGGTGGCCAATTAGCTAGCCACCAATTCCACGTAATTCACCATTCCCATTGTTCATGCAGTTTTGAAATATTATTCATGCAATCGAGGAATAGGTTTAGGCACTTACCTACTCAGTCACTAGTGTGTTATGCATATTTTGGATTTTGGCACTTCGTTTCCTCATTGCTATTGCTGCTTGCACTCTGCATGTTGGGCCTTAGTTTTGTCGATGATCTCCCATTCAAACATTGCTCTTCATACATCCTACTACGCTGACCTTGTCTATGGAGTATGTTTTTCAAAGGGATTAGCTGCTACAGGAATCTTGTAGGATTTCCTATAGCTGCTTCTCCTCTTGAAATTCAAGCTAATACGTGAGCAAGGTTAAAACTACTAAAGAAGGCCTTGACTGAGAAGAAATCACAGCTGGAGGGTGTCAGGTAGGGACGAGTGAAACTGTTGCTGCCTTGATTTGTCATTTTTTCTTTTTGTTGTGAGTTTGCAGAATGACAGAAACAAAATATCTGTATGTGGCTATGCAGGGACAAAAACAAGTGGAGATGTAGGTGTACATGGATGGAATGGCAAAATGGGAATATGGATGGTGGTAAAGAGGTTCACAGGGCTGCTAGACGAATTTCCAACCCTCGTGTTCTGTTTTAAAATGGATTTTGGCCTTCCCAGAATTTCTACAGGATCCTCCTATAGAAAACACAGAGTTTCCTGTAGGATGCGAAATTTCAGAACAAATGAGGCCAAAAACTTGGGAAAGGATAGCAATGATGGGGTGATGGATTATGAAGGGTGCATGCAGCATGTCATGTCTTTACCTCTTATGCAACCCTCCTGCAATGACCTTCCTGCAACCTGTAATTTATTCAAAAGAAGTTAGGTTTTTTCTTTTTTCTTTTTTCTTTCTTTCCTTTTTCTTTTTTTTTTGAGATAGCTAGGGTGACTCCAAGAGGTTTTCACCCTCACTGCCTGCCTTGGGCGCCTCCAAGAGATTTTCACCCAGGGATCTTTTATTCCATTTTCTTTTTTCTCTGTTTTTTCCTATTTTTTTCTTCTTTTTTTTTTTTGCTCGGGGTGTGGGTGGAGTGGAGACAAGGACCTGCTCCACTACCAGCATTGATTTACCCAAAGTTTCAATGGACTCCTACTTAGAAAGGGACTTCCTATAAATTTTCAATCAATGCCCATTGATGAGCATGGGGATGGCTTCTTCATCAATGGTCTAGATACGGACTGAACCATTGTCATTACATTTTTCCACTGTATATGGTCCCAGCCATCTGGTTCTCAGCTTTCCATTGAAATCTTTGTACCTTGAGTCGTACAACAGTATTCAATCTCCTGCTGAAACTGTTTCTCTTTGAGGTGTCGATCATGCCATATTTTTCTTTGAAGCTAGACTACCTCTGAGTGGAGAAGGGCCTACATTCTTTGTTCATCTAATCCATTTATCTAAAGTAATATTTCTTTTTGTGCATGGATGAGGTCTTGGTCCAACTAAGTTGCCAGCCTTAATGTGTTATATTCAAATTCTATGGGCAACAAAGCCTTCTTCCCATAGACCAGCTCATAAGGTGTGAAACCTATGGTAGTTTTCCAAGTAGTGTTATAGGCCCAGGTGGCCTCAACCAATCAGTCTGCCCAATATTTTCTGCTACTGCTCACTACCTTAGTCAAAATCTCTTCCAAAGCTCTGTTAGTGACTTCCACCTATCCATTTGCTTGGGGGTGATAAGGGGTGGAAGTTCTGTGTTGGGTTGTGTTATATTCTTTCCACATAGTTAACATGGGGTTTGAGGGGTACCCGTAACCCCACTTTATGGGGTCCGGGGCAGGGCCCCGGAAAATTTTGGTTTTTGACCCTATGTTAGGTTGGGCGGACCCACCTATGGCTTTGTGCATGATTTTCGCACATGTTTTTGGACGCGATGGTTTTCTGTCCATGGTATTAGATGCTTCGGCATGTATAAATATGTATTGTAACATTGAAAGGAACATAAAGGAAAAATCAAGTTGGTAGTCCCAGTTTTGGGATCCAGGGGAAATCTCTGTGCATATTGTTTTTATGTGTTATGTCTCGATTGTTTATTTTTCTGCGATTTACAATTCGTATGCAGGTAAATTTCTGTACGGGGTTAAAACCTACATTTGTATAGAGTTGTTTTTGGCTCAAAGGGGAGCCTTTGTTCCTGAGGGGTTTTTGCTCGGGCCTGTGGTAGACCCGCTGTTCAGCGGGAGATCTGCGAGATCGATTCTGGTGGTGAAAGAAGATGGCGAAGCAGAGGAAAGATAGAATTGAGAAAGTCAATGGTCAGAATTCGGAGTTGTGGAAACTCAAAAATGGAGGATCTGTTGGTGGATAAAGATCAGTGGAATCGCGTAGATCTGGGTACTAAACAAACGGGAGTGACCGATAAGATGGAAGAAGCTGGAATCGAAAGGCAAGAGCACAATACGATTGTGTGTCCCCAGATTAATATGCTTAATGTATCAGGGGAAGCTACGGCAAGGCTCTATGGGACAAGTTAGGGAGTTTGTACCAATCTAAGTCTCTGGTGAATAAACTATTCCTGCGGAAAAAGCTGTATAACCTGAGGATGAAAGATGGAGACTCGGTGACAGAGAATCTGAATGCGTTTAACACTATGGTAAGTCAGTTATCATCTGTTGATATTAAAATTTCATATGAAGATAAGTGCATCAGTCTGTTGTGTTCTCTACCAGATTCGTGGGATAGTCTGGTTATTGCAATAGGTAGCAATGCAATTGTTGTCTCAAATACGGAACTTGCTAGCAAAACTTCAAAGGTTTCACGGTTCATGTGCTTTTAAGAGCTCAACAACTCAATTTTCAAAATGCTAAGTGTTTTTCGCTAGGCAGCCACCTATAATTTATAGGCACTTTCAAATTCAAATCCGACCGTTCCCCCCAAAATCGGTTAATAAATGCTAGATTGGTGGCATATTTTCAAAGATTTGTTCCATAAATTCCAACTTAAATGCCACCCCCCTCTCGCCCCCACCAACTCTCTTTGGTCATTTTTTCATCATCAAATCATGAACAATGACTTTAATAGTCATTTTCTGGATATCCTACATGGCTTTTCCTTTGGTAGCGCAGCTCCCTACGGGCTTTGTGACATATCTTTGTTCTGCGTAGTTCCTCGATCACACAGCTCTCCGACCCGAGCAGTGTAGTTTATAGTCCCACGCTTCCTTTCAGCTCTCTGGAGCGTTAAGGCAATGCTTCCCTCATATAGTCACCTAGCTAGATCACCGGTGTATGGGTTCAATCAGCTACCATTCACCCTCCTTGGGAAGGGTTATCCATTCAATTTAACCAGTTGAACTGCCCCACCATCGGTAATCTCCTTTATGACATATGGCCCTAGCCAGTGCATCCTAAATTTCCCTAGAAATTTATCAAATATACTATCATATAACAAGACCAAATCATTTCCCTTGAAGGTGCACAGTTTGATGTGTCAATCGTGCCATGCCTTTTCGCGCTCCTTTTGAACTTGTTGATCAAATCCAATTAGAAATTGGTCCTCCTTAAGCTCTGCTAGCTGCGCGAGCCTCTCTTCCAAAGCTTCACGGTCTGCCATTCTTGTGAGTGCCACTATGCACAGACTAGGTACAATGTATTCCATTGGTATCACAGCGTCTACACCATACACAAGTCTGAAAGCTGTTTGCCCAGTCAACTTCTTGCAAGTCATTCGGTAGGCCCATAGCACTACAGGTATGCACACATCCCAGTCATTTCTCTAAGTATTCATACCTTCGTTAGTGCACTCTCTAGTATCTTATTGAATGCTTCCACCATCCCATTAGCATGTGCATGATAAGGTGTACTTTTCTTATGATACATCTGAAATTCTTCTGTCCATGCGTTGATTGTTTCGTTAAGAAAGTGTGTACTACGATCGCTCATCAAGATCTTTGGATAGCCAAAATTTTTCTACACATATTAAAAAATAAACTTTGTTGATGTTCCGCTTGTACAGTCCTTCACAGGTTGTGCCTCCGCCCACCTGGTCAAGTACTCAGTCGCAGTGATGATGTACCGCACACCCTGTCTTCTTTCCTTGAGGCTAAATTGGACCCACAAAGTCAATCACCCATTTCTCGAATGGTTGTAACATCACTTACAGCATCAGAGGTAGTTCATCCCTTCGTGACGGCCTGCCAGTCCTTTGACATGCGTCACATGCCCTAGAATATGCTTTCGAATCCTTATGCAAGGTTGGCCACCACAACCCAACACGTAGAACCTTTTTCTTTGTTGCTTTCCCTGCATAATGTCCTCCTATAGCTCCTCCATGAGCCTCAGCGAGGATGCTGCTTAGTTCAAAGTCAGGCACATAACGTCGCAATATTTCGTCTGACCCCATTTTGTACAAGTGCCCTGCAATGATAAAAAATTATGTTGCATGCACTACTAGTTCCTTCTTTTGTTGACTTGTATAACCTTCCGAAGCTGATCATGTCATCAAGAAGTGGATGATATCTTCAAAGTGATTATCCGCAACACGTACCGCAAAGAGTTGTTTGTAAGGTAGCCCTTCCTCCAAATTAGTAGGTTCCTCCCATGTTTCAATGCGCGACAGATGATCAAGTCTCGCGTCTAGTTGTCCTAGCTTCATAATAACTTCAAAGTCATACTCCTAGAACAACAACAACCACCTACATATTCCCCCCCCAACACAGACTTGTTGACCAGGTACTTCAACACAGAATGATCTGTATACATCTTAAAGTGTCTGTCCAACAAATAGTGCTTGAACTTCTGGAGCATGTACACCATAGCTAATCCTTCACGCTCTGTCGTGGAATAATTTTCTCTGCTTTAGACAGCTTCCTACTTGCAAATGCTATAGGGTGATCCCGTTCTCCCTCACCAAACTGTGTCAGCATAGCCCCTAGAACAATACATGATGCGTCCACATGCACATGAAATTCCTTCTTCTAGTCTGGGAAGACTAGGATCGACGCGGTGACCATTTTCTCTTTCAGCACATCCAAGCTCTTCTGGCTTTCATCATTCCAATAGAACGTAGCATCCTTTTTCAACAATTTCTCCATAGGCATGGTGATCTAGGCATAGCTCTTGATGAACTTCCTATAGTATCGTTATGCCCTAGAGTTGAAAGCAGTTGTTTCACATTCTTCGGCGCCTCCAAACTGATTATCACCACGATATTCACCGGGTCTACCATCAACCCTTGTCTGCATACCACATGACCCAATAGGATCCCAAAAGGGACACAAAACAAACACTTCTTCAGATTGAGCACAATCTGGTATCTCCGACATGTATCTAGCATCAAGCATAGACTTGCCACATGGCGCTTGACCAATCCAAACATTGTCCAACCATCAAATTATACCTCTAGAAATTTATGAATGAAGTCTTTGAATGTCACAATGACTACATCGGAAAAGATTGTTGGCGCATTCTTCAGCCCAAAAGGCATTACAGTGTACTAAAAACATCCCCATTTAGTCACGAAGGTCATCTTGTTTATATCCTCAGGTGCGATTTTGATTCGATGGTACCCATAGAACCCATCAGTGAAAGAGTATGCTTCTTGGCCGCCTACATCCAGGACCTCGTTAGTGAATGGCGTCAGGAAAGGATCATGCACACAAGCGTCATTCAATTTCCGAAGATCTACACATATCCTTATTTATTATTTCTATTTCTTTTCCTAAACCACTATTGGGCTTACCCAATCAGATTCTTCCACTGGTTTAATAATTCTTGCCGTGAGCATCTTATCTAACTTAGCACGGACCCTTTCCTTATACTTTAGATTAAGGCAATAAGGTCTTTGTTTCATAGGTTTAGCATCCGGTTTCAGGGTGATCTTCATGACACCCAGGTCTCCTATTATTCCCTTCAGATCAGAAAACTTTGTGGGGAACAAATCTTGATATTCGCGGAAGAGCTCAATGACCTTGTCTACTGTCACATTGTCCCAATAGTCCCCAATCTTTTCAAATTTCGGCTCTACCTCTGTGCCAATGTTGACCTACCTAGTTTTTAACGACGTGGTTATGTCTGGATCCTCTATCTATGGACCTTCAACCTCATGGTGACCCTCATTTTCTGGTATATTAATCTTTCCAGGATCCTTGTCTTCTTCTTCAGCAATCACGTTATAGCATTCCAGCATGTGGTTTAGTTGGGTAATCCAATCAGGTTGAATCAGGTCCAAAGGATCCTGTGGTATCCTAAAGATCGTTTCTTTAACCTCCTATAGCATCACGTCAATATAGTCAAACCCATCCTCAAAGATGAGCATCATTATAAACCCCTGGTGAAATATGTCCCATTATTCAATGCCATGGCGAAGCTATGTTTCCAAGTACCAATTCATTGGTATGACATCTAGGGTCTGACAAAACAGATGCACCCATTCAGGTTGGGGCTCTACTCCATAAGCCTTAGTCCATTTGGCCAAGTGATCATGCGAATCATCCCTTCCATCATACTTTTCTGTCATCCACACTTTCGGTTGTCTAAAACGTATTCTCATCATCCTCCTATAGTCACGCCAATCACTGAAATTATCCTTGTGTGTACCCCACCATCTTGCAGGCGTAGCACGTAGTGCTAATCCAAGGCCTCGAAGTAATGATTCTTCATCACTTCTCTCTCAAATGCATCCAAAAAGCAATCAACATCAGTTAGCTCATCAAAGTGAGGCAAATTCCTTGCCTTTGGTGATACGCAACGTAGTGACTTGGTCATCATATTACAACATAGCATAGATACTTCATGCAGCCAATTCTACCAGCGCTCTAATTCTTCATTTGAATCTGATGCGTAGGAGCTCTCGCAGTCCCAAGAAATACGTCTGTCTGCTATTGGGTTTACCCAATCTTGGTCTCGCATCGTTATCTTGTAAATCTAGTCCAAATCATCATCACTTTCATAATCACGGACTGGTTTTGTATAGCGCGATCCTTCTACAGGATCTAATGGCACCACTATGTGGAGCGATTTCTTTTCAAATATCATCTTTCTCTTCTTCAGGTTGATTACCCTATTCATGTCAGTGGCCCAATTGATTCCAAGGAGCGCAAGGTAGGGATTTCTATCATCCACAATCTCTATTACCTCAAAATCCGACAGTGCACTTGCTCCTTCGATGTCAACTGTTATCCCCTGCAGCCTCCCCATTGGGATAATTTTTTGTTGATTTGCCATCCTTAACTAGATCGGAGACCGCTGGAGCACAAGTCTCCCTATTCTTTCCCATGTTTTTTTGGTAAACATTCACATCGGACCCCAGATCCAAGATAACTTGGTCCATTTCATATTCCCCTATCTTCGCAGTTAGCCTCATATCAGACCCAGTACTTGCCCTATGCTTGCCAAGCTTTCTGACTAAGCACGATTCGCCAGTAGCGTTGTCCTTGCCAACGCATCGATTGATCAGTTCCTGTAGGCCCTTCATAGCCTTACTATCGTGGAGCAATTTCATGCAGGTCTCTAAGAACATGGTAATCATGGATGGGTCCATTTCTTCAACTAGTTTCTTCGGACTTCTTGAAGTAGAGGCCTCAGTGAAGCTTTTATTTGCTTCCATGAATGTTTCTTTTGCATGCTCCAAATCAAACCCAGTCTCCTTTTCTAGTGCTTTGCAGACCCATTCACCTTTTGCTGGTTGCTTCCCTTTATCCTCCCCAGTCATCGTTCCACTCCGCAGCATAATCTTTACCTTAGGGTCTTCCTCTTGAGGCTCATCCCTCGTCATCTAGAGGTTTTGCGTCAGCTGCAGAGGTTGTGCCCCCTTTTCGCAAATCTTAGCCAACAATATAGGGCAATCCTTAGTCGCATGGTCAAATTGATTACAGTAGCAGCATGACAGTCATGTCGGATTCGGATAGTCTCTCGCGTAGTGTCCTGGTCCTCCATAATTGTAACAAATAAGTTTCCCTCGGCCTCTACTGAGCCCACCTCCACCTCGGTCATGCCCCTGATACTCATCTTGTGTTCCCCCAACGCCTTGGTCCGAAGGCCACATTTTTTCCTGCACCCTGTATGCAGGTGTCCTGTCCATCATTAATTCGTAGCTATGGCAATTGTGTTCGTCATGACCTACTGATTAATAGAATGCAGAAGAGCTGTTGTGGTGTCTGTATGAATTTCTGCAATAAATGGCAATTATCAGTCGCATGTTTCCCAGCTACTTGGCATATGGCACACCATAGCATGAGCCCTGCACTTGGCCTCGCTGCAACTTCCGGCCTTATAGGCATTGGTCCCCCTACTGCAACATAGTTTTCAAAGACTAGATAGTAATCCTTGTCATGCCCCTAACCTTTACATTTTACGCACCAAACTTCTTCGCACGCCTCTAGCCGAGCTATTCTATCTTTCTTCAGACTTTGCATTTCGAGGCAAAGGTTATGCAACTGTGTCTGAATCTGTTGAACCCCCAGATTAGCATCCTACGTTAGTGTCTTATATAGTCTCATCACGATTTCCAGAGCTTCTTCTTGGGTCCCAATCTTCTATTGTGATAATGCAACCCTTAGGTGGGGCAGGAGCGAGGCCACGAACCATTCACAGTGCTGCCCTTCAGTTAGGTTCATGTTGGCTTCCCTGATCGTACACTTCAATCTTTGATCCAAATCTCAGGGTGTCTCCCCACGCTTCATCATGATCTCCTTGAATCCCACAATTGATTGCACTTGAGACTTAGGTCTACTGAATTCTCTATTCAGTGCAGCCTGGATATCTGCCAACGCAGACGTTGGGTTATCAGTATTGTACTTAATGTACCACATTAGTGTGTGGTCATGCAAAGTACTAACCAGCATGGATTTCTTCATTTGGTTGTCCGTGATACCTTGAGCTTCCCACATAGCCTTCGCGATGAACCAAAACTCGTATGGATCTTCATTCCCTATGCCCTTGAATACAGGTGGCTTTACGGAGTTCACCTTGTTGAACAGTGGTGGAGGTGGCAGTGGTGTGGGTGATGGGGTGAGTTGTGGAGGTGAGGATGGAGGCGGTGTGGATGGATGGGACAAGGACGAGGGCGGTGTAGGTATTCACGGGAATCCTTGTCTTATCATCTGAATAGTGCTCAGTGGAGAAGACTGCACTGCTCCTTCGTCGTCACTCAAAGGAGGTTCAATTAGTGGGCTATACTCAGAACCTTTCCTTCCTTCATCCTTGAAATACTTTCCACTTCCCGTAGCTCCAAACATCAAGGTAATTGCATGACCCTATTTTCACACAAGAGCATCTTAATCCAAGTATTTAGTGATTTCAAATACTTACCTCGCGGTCCTTTGAAGAAGCAAGGCTCTGCTTCGTTGTAACTAACATAAGTATAGACCACGAACTTTGTCACAAATCCTCCTATGATGTGGTCGAGTCAATGGTCGACAGCACGCATGATCTTATCTTTAGAGGCTTCCAATCTCCGCACTCCGCAATCAGATTGTCAAGCCTCCACCTTCCTTGGCCATCTGCCAACTTCGCAATCCACTCGTATAACTCAATCGGGAAGGAACAAAAGAATATTTTGTGTATTTCTATGTATAGGTATCTATCTAACCACTGTTCTTTTGTCAATTACGGACTCCTATTCTCTTGCGCTGTGAATTCATGGATCTTTCTATCCAATCAGCCTTTGATCTCTTTCTTAGTTGGATTCCAACGATACAACATAACACATATCGTTATGCAGATCCTGGTCCCGGCAACAGAACCATTTGTTGGCTTGATGGGCCCTAACCCAGGTTCAATGTTAGGCATCCAAGCAAATCCCTACACTATTGGCCCTTTCGGCATCAATTCGCGGAGCGTGAATTGAAGTCTCACTCGAAGCAATATGGGGGGATGTAGGAACCAAGTTTTCGCACCCTGAGATGGTTGTGATGTTGGTTTTTAGATCTTCGCTCTGCCTTCACACAGATTGATAAGCCCTTTAGGGCTTATCAATTTAATTCTCTTATTCATCCCTGGAGCCTCTACAGAAGTCTCTGATCATTATTCGGGGACCCTAAATAGATAGATCATGTGCTTACGCACCTCTATAATTATCCTTACTTTTGTGTCTACCCAGATTAGCTTAAGTATTGGGTAACTTTAACATGCATTACGATTATCTTCGCATAACATATATTCTTACTTGTGTTCATATGACAAAGTGAAATACACAGATTCACGGATCAATATAGCATTAATTCATAACCCTAGTATTCAACATAGCATAATCACAACATTTATAACAGAAGTAAAATAACGCATACACAGATGGAAAGTACACAGTAATTTCAGAATACTTCTCTTTATTGATGATTCAGATTCCCAATAGAGACTCTATCCGCCCCAGGCACATAGCTACAAGGGTCCACACACTGAGCTGCAGACTTCTACCTTAGGCCTCTGTGCACTCAACTACAGAGCCTCTTCCTACACTAAGACTCTCGCTCTTAGCTTTTTACATAATCATCAAGTAGTTCTACTTCCTTTTTCTTCTCCTCTCCACTACTAACCTAGACTCCTCTTAAGACCTCCTTTTTGTACAATCCCATGGTCCACAGACCAAGGGCGGATCTCCAAAACTGACACAACCTATCTAGACTAAGGGCGGAAAACCATTTTTGACTTTAGATATCTTCACGCTCCGTGACCAAAAAATGCCAAGACTTTACATTTCTTTATACAAACTTCGGCCTTCTGCCCCAAAACTTGGGTTTTTAACCCCAAAATTGACCTCTAGGGGATCCGTTCCCAATAGTCATTACCATGGGTCTCTCAATACCTTATATCTAATATCATGGACTTATCACATTATTGCTAACTACTTGTAGTCCCTTATATGATACGGGTTAACCACTTTATTTATTAACTATGGTCCATTCCATTATTACATTATTCCCCTGGGTACCTCCCTATGTACCCCATACTATCCCCCCTAGGTATACTACATATGATCTCCCCATATAGTAGTCAGTGCATCCCTAAAGGTTATTGAGTTGTGAAGAGTTGTGATGCTCGAGCTCCCTGCTAGTCCCAGAGTGGTGTCACCATGTTGACACTACGTTGCTCTGACTATGACATACTCCCCATTGTGCGTAGACAGTATCCTCCCCTCTTGCCCGGGCATCTCCATGATGCCAATATCTACCCCTCCACTGCCAATCTCAACTCTGAGCCATAAAAGGACAAGTCTGCCTCACCATGCAATGGAGGTTTTAGTGATCCCCCATGTTTCAAACCCAAAGTGAACTGGATCATCCTCTGCCATGACCCTGCTCATCATAAAGTGGAGTGATCTACCCGCTATCTAGATCCCCGATTCCCCAAACATACGGGGATCTCATAACTCCCACTCCTCACAGGATGTCACTACGTAACATTGTTACCTGCTAGAATCCATTTGGACCTCATCTCCGATCCCTGTATGTATTCCCTAGGTGGACCCCAAGTATAAGGAGTAGGTCTCATTCCTATGATCCTGCCCTTCTCCTACCAGACCACGTAGTCAAAATCTGCTATCCCAACTCCTGATGATACACCTCGATACTGCTGGGAGTCTGGGTACCCTCCTATAGACAAAGTCTACCATCCAACGTCCCTTAAGTGCGAGCTCAGGGGTGGAATATATGCTACCTCGACTACCAACCACACCATCCCTAAGCCTATATCTGACAGTTTATGCTCCTACCAAGGGTCTCAACTAAAGAGTCTCCTCCTGACTAATGGCATGCATTGTCTCATCCAATTGTCTAAGGTGAGCCTCCCATACCCTGCTGCCTAAATGGAGAGTGTCAAGGGCAAACAACCAAACACTCTGTGACTGTAAGTAAAATTGGAGGGTGATGGGCGAGTATGTCCCAAATGGTATGATCAACATTCTACCAGAATTCCCAAGAATGATCCTACAAACGACACTCTCTCCACCTCGGATCTGCTGATAACTCCCTTGAATTCCTATCTCTGCTAAGCATGGTGTTCCCAAATGCTCAACAATGTCCTCATCAATCCTAGGTGAGCTGCATCCAACAGTACACCTAATGACCCAACCCATATGCCTCCTTGGAGGCAACGCTCCAAGAGCCTTTTGCTTCGCACCATGCATCATTGCACACCACCAAGAAACACTGCCTTCCTCAACATGCCACTCTATGCCACAACCTGTCCCTGTACACCACTGGATACCTCCAGCTACAACTATGCCATCCTGCACCATCCTGTGTGACTGCACCAGTCACTCCCTGCATGTACTCAATGTGATGTGAGGCACTCCCCCATGCGTCTCCATGCCCATCTGCAGACCAATGCTCCATGCTAGATGCTCCTACCCATCCCCGAATGAGATGGCCTAAAGTTGTGTCCCTATGCATTGGCCCACATCCGACCAGTATCATCACCTCCATCGTCGCATCATCATACCCTCTAGTGAACGGATCTTCACTCCAAATCCTCCCTGAGGTATTCGAGAAGTGAATCTCCCTATGTGTCAATAGTGATGCTACCCCTAAACCTTCCTCTGCATCCTTTGTGCCCCACACAAAAGTGAAGAATCCCTAACTCCATACAAGGTACCATCTAGTGGCTTGCCAATGCCACCTCCTCCAATAAACTCCTATCAAAGTGTGTTGATCACCCCGTGATCCTGTGTGTAAACATCATACCAAATCGACCCAAAAAGCTTGACCATAAACTGGTTGGCCACTGGTGCTGATCGAAACTCTCCTAGTGGAGGTGAATGCTCCACTGCTAAGTCAACTATACCCTCTAGGTCGTAGTCAATCGGTATACCTAGGAAATGATGGGTGGTCCCTCCCAGATCCTAATGCCAATTGGGGCTTCTAGCATCCCTAGTGCCCGGAAACACCTACTGAGCTCCACCTAGGTCCACTACCATATCCATAACCCACTCCACCGAGTACTAACTCAACTCCCAAGAGAGAGATCGAATGCACGAACTCCCACACATAGAACAACCCTAGCATGTGGTTGTTGCATGCTGTGAAACTCAGGCCATCTCATCTTGCTATCCTGGTCAATACATAAAATCTGACTAGGTAGCTCTGTCTCTCTTTGTCCAATGGGCCAAGGTAACCTAACAATGTTGCCAGCCCCGTCTATGTATGGCTAAAGAGGGTTGCTCTCACACTCCAACGTACACTCTAGCTACACCAATAGGGAATCCAACCACCCCCTAACATGAGTCAATTTGGTCGTGGACTCGGCACAAACCGCCCTCATGCCCTCCAACTCCTCATTTTGCTACAAAATAGCCTCACACACTAATGCAACCTTCCTTTTTAATGCTAGAAGGTCGGCCTGAAACTGGTGGAATTGTCGTGGGCATCTATCATCTGTAAACTCGATCACAGCTTTAGATACCTAAACAATTGTTGGCATCTCATCCATGGGTGGCTCCTCCTTAATAGATGGCTCTATGTGTGTAGACTCTATCTTCTCCACCAAGGTGTCAACTAAGGCTATCAAAGAGGTCTCTAATGAAGGAGACTCTTATGCCACACCAGGTATATCGATGTGCTCCTCACCATTCTGTGGGATCTCAACATCATGCTCAACCTCCTCATTAGGCTCCTGATATCTAAAGCTAGGTCTCCACCAGCAAAAGCGCTCCCTGGTCTCACCCTCTAACTGTCTTTGTCATGCCTGCTCCTTTTTAGGAGATTTTGTGCCCTGATTTGGTCAACTTTCCCCACATTATGTAGATGGTTGCATCCCCATGGCCTACTCACCTCTAATGTCTCTGTTGTAAGGGTGAGGATATGTTTGGTCTGTCACTCTCCTCAATTGGGCTAACCGCTCATCATCCCAATGAATTCTACCCCAAAATTTCTGCATACTGGATTTCCCTCGAGCCATGGGTTTGTCTCTGATTTCACTTGTCACTATGCACTCATACCCAACGCTTCCATGATCTTTTGGCTAGTTTCCCACAATTGGGCCAAGATCATGCTCGGATACCATTGTAATGTCCCAAGTGCAGAAAATTTGGAACAGACAGTGATATACAAAAGCAAAGGCGATTCATACACAGAAAAAATTAAACGAATAATAAATTCTCAATACACAACAGAAATGTGAACCAACTGAGCCATTTTATTAATGGAGTGGAGCAAGAACAATAGTGCATAAAATGCACCTGGGCTTGCCTCAATGGCTAGCTTAACAAAACTCTGGTGCCAAATAGTAATCTCAATGTTGGAAAAAATTGCTCCTCTAATGCTTTGCGCTGTCTCCAAGCACCTACAACTGCTAGTTAGAAATGTGCTACAAGAAACCTTGCCTCTGGTGCTTAGAAAATGATGAAACTTCATAAACAAATTCCTTGGCCAAAACTCACAAAAACCCATGATTGGCTTGGCCCGATTTTGACCTCCCAAAATCAACCCCCAAAGGCACTGTGCAATCCCCAGCAATTCTACATTATCTTCTGCAAAGATACTGACTAAAACACCACTTCTGATGCTCATAAGTTTATGAAACTTTATATCCATGATCCTTGTCAAAAAACCAGAAAAACCCAGAAATGGTTTGGCCAGATTTTGACCACCCAAATTTGACCTCTTCTATGGCCCATGCTCTCCAAACAACGCCAGAAATACGGCTTACAAGGAATGACCACAAAAGTCCTCCTCCAAGCTCTAAAATAGAAGAAAAAACCACCCCAAATATCTCCTCTAACCTCCATGGCAAAGCTTAGCCTCAAGGACTGATACTCTACCCACCAAATGGGCTCCCACACATTGCCTCTACGCTAGCCGAGGTAGTGTGAAAGTCACACTACCAAGCCAAAAGCTCAATTAGCTCCCAAGCTCTCCTAGATTCTGACAATCCTCCCTAGCCTCCTCTCTGGAAAATCTCACGTCAAATATCCACAACTAAGCACCACCAATGAACTCGTCCTCCTCTCCACTGCGTCCCCTAGTAATACGCACAACCTGGAAGAGAATGCTACTATTGGGAATCGCAATGTGATCCTCCTCCTGATGAAATGAAGAAAACCTTCCAAGGGTGGCACTCAAAGTCCCCTGAAGAAAGGGTGAGCTCTTTTCCTGAAGAACTTGTGCTAAATAGCCAGTGACTCGGCTAAGCAGCTCAAGCAACCAAAGAGAGATCAATATACTCCAATAAGATGAATGAAATGAGGAGAGCTATCTTCCTTATATATATTTTGTGGAGCACTTTTCCCTATAATTTTACCTCCATCATGGGCCCTCACTTAACCACCTACATGCAAAACTTAACCACCTTCATGCAAACCAAACTAGGAAGTGTGTCTTTCCCTAGTGTGGGTGGCTCTCATGTGTAATTTAACCACAACAAAATAACTTCTCCTAATAAAAATCGAATTGGCCACATCACCTCCAAAATTAGCCCCAAAATATAGAAATTAATCTTGTTCCAAAATAATTTAGGAAGGGACATTACAGAATCAAGATGGAGAATGCATATCACATTGAGCAATAACCTATGTGTAATAGTTTGACATTGTTATCTAATATCAAAAAGGAACCACAAAACAATTTATGGATTGCTTAGGTTACCTTACAAGAAAATGGTTTAGCATGGTAGGCTATCTAATTGTTCTTGGATAGAGTTTGGTATCCAATTTGTTCCTCCAAAAATCATCTATAACCAAAACAATAAATTTCTCTACTACTTTTGGCAATTGTTATGGAATTGGTTTATACCAAACAAAGGCAAATATTTCCTTCCATTCACATGATAATGGATCAATTAAGGGAGCAAATTGCACTATGATTCAATCATTTTGTAAATTCAATTAGAAACATTAAAAAATATAGAACGTCAACATCCCAGGTCTACAATATAGTTACTACTAACTGCTTGGCTCTTTTGGCCTATGCTTTCACCTAAACTATTATTGATTCATTTTTACCCCAAATCTAGGAACAAAAAAACAAAATATTGGTTGGAGAATATATTTATACAAACATAAATACCAATACCAAAACAATTTGATTTCATGTGAAACAAAATACCTATTCTTGTGGCTATATATAATTTAAAATACCAATATAAAATCATTTATCCCTTATAACATATTTAAAACATATTTCAGAAAGATTTATTGATATAACGCCTATTTCGTCGTGTTTGGGACCTTGAGATGATAATTGTACAAAATCATAACAACAACAACAACATGTTAGCGTAATTTATACCTGTTAGAAAATTATATATTACGGAGCAATGGAACACATGAAATAATGCAGAAATATAAACACAGAAAACGCACAAA